>OY998245.1:51562185-51696939 GCA_963922005.1 Cornus suecica
GGCTCCGGCTCCGCCTCTGCCTCCACCTCTGGCTCTGGCTCTGGCGGCGGTGGTGGTGGCGGAGGCGGAGGCGGAGGCAACTCTTCCTCAACCTCGATTTCCTCGTCCATGACCTCCGATGTCGGGCTCTCAATCATCACAATATTCAACACATCAAGCGCTTTCATAACTCTCTCATCATTTGCATAAACATTCAAATTGTTGGGGTTTCTCTGAATCTCCTGCATTATCTTCACGAATTCAGGTTGCTGTAGGTAAGCCCTAGTCGTCGGATCGGCCTTAAGCTCAACCCACATTTCCGGCCCCAAAAATTCATCGGCCGCAGAGGTCGTCACCGCGGGAGGACCATCTCCGGCGAGCTGGGCTTCACCAAAAGGAGGAGAAGAAGATGATGCCGGAGCTTGGGACCGGGAGGTTGAAGGCGGTGGTGGAGCTCCTCGGGATGCGGCGGTGGCGACGGAGAGGGCGTCGGCGAGGCCGGACTTGAGAGTCTCGTTGTTGGGGTCCAAACGGAGGCCGGTTTTGTAGGCTGAAACGGCGTCGTCATAGAGGTGGAGGCCGAGGAGGGCGACTCCTAGGCGGGAATAGGATTTGGGCCAGTCGGGTTTGAGCTGGACGGTCTTCTCGGCGTCGGAGAGGGCTTCGGAGTAGCGGTGGAGGGAGGCGTAGGCGGCAGAGCGGTTGGAGTAGAGGACATGGTTGGTCGGGGAGAGGTTGATCGCCGCCGTGAAGTGGCGGATGGCGATGGAGAAGTTGCCGGCGGCGAAGGCCGCGTTGCCTTTGGCCTTGGCTGCTTCCGCCATGTGTATGGACACAGACTCCCATTGGAGTGGAATGGTTGTGAATGTTCAGGGGATGGTTTTTCGGAGTGTAGATGGGAGGACTTGGCTCTTACACGGATCTATATATAACACTTTGATCCGGTGCTGACCTCCTAAAAATATTATTTTGGTGTATGATGCCTTAACCCATTTGCAGTTATTATTGTTAATATCCTTATCTTGTATTTGACTACAAAAACTTTAATAAATTAAATTTTCTGAACCCACCTAATTACCTTTCATCTCAAACAACCTTCCATCTCATAATCGTCATCTCCATCAACTATATCATTAAGTAAATAAATAAATCAAGAATATTACTGTAAAATTTTATTTAGTAAGGTAAAATTGTTAATGTAATCTTTAAAACTTTTTGACCGTAAAATATTTTGTTATAACTAAAATGTATAAAGTATGAGCACTTCAGACTTCCAGAATTTCATATAAACTTTTGTTTTATTAAGTACAACTTCTAATTCTTACTATAAAATTTATATTTCTTTAGATAAAACTTTTAACCCGAGATATGAAACTTTTTTACTCCATATGTAAAATATTTTGTTTCACCTAAAATTTATCGAGAGTAAGTACTTCTTGATTTTCAGAAAATACACGTTTTCATAAAGTCATGTAAAACTTTTGTTTCATTGAATACAATTTGCATTTCATTGCGTAAAACTTTTAACTCAATATAGTAACTTTGTTGCTTTTAGTGTTATATAATTTGTTTCATCTAAAATCTATCGATAGTAACCACTCAACAAATTGAAAAAGAATCCAAAGATATCATAAAAAATAGTTGAAGAAAGAAAATCCTAAGGGAAGAAGAAATATGTGATTAAGGGTACTAAGGAGATTTACTTATTGAATATAATTGTAATTATAAAAATTGAATAAGTGAAGGGTAAATAAATAAAATAATTACAAATTAGTTGAGGGTATTTTAGTCATGCAATTATTCAAACTTGTCAAAATTTTAATTATTTTACTAAAAGTTATCTTTTTTGTAATTATTTTTGAAAAGTGACTTTTTCCTTAAATTATTTTTTTGAATGTTGTCATTTTTTTAATATAGACTCTCAAAAACTATCATTTTTTAAATTTTCATTTATATTTTCATCATTTATTTGTTTCAATTACCCTTCATCAGTTCAACTGTCGGCGAGGTCAAACCCAGTCGACGACAAAGTCACTAAATTTTGAGATGTGAAATGACAAAATTACTGCTGAATGTGTATGAATACCTATTTGCCCGCCCATAAGATATGGAAAGACCAACATACTCTCCTTTTACAATTGTATGGACCAAACTACCCTTGTTGCATGTATAGGACTCATATCTCTCACAACTATGTTCTCTATATATATAGTTTATTTATGTGTGTATATGTATAAATTAGAACTGAAAATAAAAGAGAAAAAATATAAAAAGGCATGATGAAAACCTCCTACCCCTATTTTATTTTGAAATTTTTATTTAATTATTATTATTTTAAAATCAAGCAAAAAAAATTTAGATTGAAGAGGATGACTTTTGGGGAGACAGAATAGATTAATATCACCGGTTGGGTTTTCTGGGTGGTCGCCGCCGGATGCTGCGGAGGTGGTGGTGGTGGGTGTGGGTGGGCAAAGAGATGAACATTATGTTTTTGAATGGCAGTATGTGGATGGCCTTGGGCATGACATTATGTGGGTGGGAAAAGAGAGGAAGTTGTTTTTGAATTTTTCTCATAGATTACGGAATTCCAAGTTTGGGACACCCAGCTCTGATCACCACCCAACTATTTGAAAAAAGGTCAAAATGATTAAAAGAATATGAGAAGGATTTTAAGTTTAGGATTTGGTTTTAGGTGTTTTGGAAGAGAGAATGGGTGAAGATGATTGAAAGATAAATAGGTTGATTAATAGAAAAAAAATATTTTATCATTTAAAATAAATAAAATGTATGGTTATAATTTATAGGGTGTAATAGTCAAAATAATACATGACCCAACTAGGATGGGCCACAAGACTGATGGGCTGACGACTGATGGACTGAAGACTGATGGACCGAAGACAGATGAGCCGAAGACGCATGGGCCGAAGAAATAAATTGGCCCATAGAATTTTCTAGAAGATGAGTGATCCATAAGTCAGGTAGTTGTCCTCCTTATGGAATAGAGAGTCCAAAAAGGAAAATAGTTTATAAAATCCCCTGATTTAAGGAATTGATAAACTTGGGTAAATGAGCTTGACCCATGTACCAGAATTGTGTATAAATACAAAGCCAAAGATTGAATAAAGGATCCAATTTTTAACCCAATTATTATTGTGTATTTTTCTGCATCTACACAATTGGCGTCGTCTGTGGGAAACACTATTGTTGAGATCTTTTTCAAGAAGCTTCTCATTCTCTACGAAAAAGCTAAGATTCATACCATCAATGGCTGTGAACACCCATTCGCAACAAGCTGACTTACCTCCGAACGGAGGCCAACAGGCTGAGGATCCGATTAGGCAAGCCCTGGAGGAGAGGACCGCCGAATTGGAGAGGTAGAACGCTGAACTAGTTGCAAAATTAGCCCAACTTCCAAACCCTCAAGAGATCCAGAACGATGAACAGTCCAGCCAGCAGGAGCGGTCTATAGGCCACCGATCAGAAAGGGACAACCACCAAGTAAAATCCAACAACGATTGGGAAAAGCACGCAGATTCGTCACTATAGGTTCTGGGGGGACGCAATCCCGAAGAGATTCTGACCATGAAGAAATTGGAGGAAATTATGACTAGATTCCAGAGGGAGGTGCTTAAGGATCTGAAGATGCAGACCCCTATCGATCTGGCCTCCGAGGCATCCATTGATGCCGTGCAGACTCCATTCACTATGACGATCACCAGTGTGCCCTACCCGGAGAGGTTCAGACTACCGAAGTTCAACTTGTTCGACGGTACGAAAGATCCAACGGAGCACATCTACCATGTTCATACCAAGATGAATGTCTACAACGAAAACAAAGCCTTACTCTGCAAAGTCTTCCCCACCAGCCTAACCGAAACGGCCCTGCTCTGGTTCAGAAAGCAACCACCCCGATCAATTGGATGCTGGCTCAGACTCTGTGAATTGTTCATTGCCCAGTACTTCGGCAATAAAAGATAAAATAAAACCATCTCCAGTCTATTCGTCGTGATCCAGGAAAAAGGAGAATCCCTGAAAAGCTTTGTCTTGCGATTCAATGTCGAGATGTGCTCAATTGATAATTGTGACCAGCATTTAGCGGTCGAGGCCTTCAGAATGACCCTGATCCTTGGAACCAAGTTCCATCAGTCCTTGGTCAAAAGGCCACCAACAGACATCTGAGAACTCAATTCCAAGGCACAAGGGCATCTCCGAATAGAAAAAGAGTTGGTCATACGCCAAAGAAGGACAACCTTTACAAGCGTAGAGGCAAGGGTAATCGAACCTTCCAGGGTAAAGGATCGGATACCAGATTGGAAACAACAGAGCGCTCCTCCTGCACCCTCCCTAGTCCCAGAGAAATGCCAGAGGTTTGAAGACAAAGTCACCCCGTTGAAGGTTACACTAGCCAAGCTGTATCAAGAAACCAAAGGTAAAGGAATCTTCCGATCACCACCACCCATTAGACAACCAATGGACCAGAGGGACATGTCAAGACATTGTGCCTTCCATGGCGAGTATGGGCATCACGCCAACGAGTGCAGAAGCCTTAGGAGACATGTAGAAGCCATGATAGCGATGGGAGAACTGACCGAGTACGTACGTCGCATACACCCGCCAAGGGGGCAATGGGACAGCCCGTAAGGGTCATTCACATGGTTCATGGAGGACCAATTCGATCAAAAATAGAAGAAGCCCAGAGGTTCCAGATGCGTCAAGCCTAGAAACTGCGAAGGGTTGGGGAATTCAGCGAGTTCAGAAGCCCGAAATAGGACGCCCGGATAACTTTCACTTCTGCGGATATGCGGAGCATTCAGACACCACATGACGACCCCTTGGTTATCTCCCTCATGGTTTTGAACTGCTTAATCAAGAGGGTGATGGTTGACCCAGGGAGCAGCGCCAACATTATCACCAAGTGGGCCTTCGAGAAGTTAGAGATTAATCCCCAGGAGATAGTCCCTTCCAGAAGCCCGATAGCCAGATTTGATGGCAGAAGAGTGGAACCAGTGGGAGAGATCCAACTACCAGTTACAACAGCAAGGTGTACGCTCAGAGAAACTTTTGTGGTGGTGGATGTCAAACCTTCCTATAATCTCCTTATGGGAAAGGGTTGGATCCATCGGATACACGGAGTCCCTTCAACCATGCATCAAGTCATGCGGTGTATCGACTCGAATGAAGTTGATGTGATTGACATCAGGGGCGATCAGGTAGCGGCTAAGGAATGTTACACTGTTACTATGAAAGGTTTGAGGAAAATGACTGAACCGGACCAAGAGTCACAACCCAAAGCGGTACCCGATGACCAATAGCAGTTACAACAGGAGGGTGTGGGGTCATCAATAACAGCTAAACCTTTGCTTGAAGTTCAGATCTACCCCAATCACCCTAAAAGGTTGAATTATATTGGTTCTGGCCTTAGTGCAAATGAAAAGGAGGATATGGAGGCCTTCTTACGCTCCAACGCTGACGTATTTGCCTAGGGCCATATGGATATGACTGGCATCAATCCATCGATAGCCCAGCATTCGCTCAACGTGGATCCCAGTGCAAAACCTATTAGACAGAAACAAAGGCGGATGGGGACTCACCGAAACCAGATCATAGCTGAAGAGGTTGATTGACTTCTCCAAGCAGGCTTCATTAAGGAGGTACAATATCCTTCATAGCTGGCAAACGTTGTTGTGGTTTAGAAGAAGAATGGTAAATGGAGGGTGTGCGAGGACTTCACCGACCTAAACAGAGCATGCCCGAATGACTGTTTCCCTTTACCAAAAATCGATCAGATGGTAGATGCCACCACAGGATTCAAGCGTCTGAGTTTTCTGGATACATACTCTGGGTATAACTAGATACGAATGAACCCAGATGATGAGGAAAAGACTGCATTCATCACTGAGTCAGGTACATATTGTTACACAGTTATGCCTTTCGGACGAAAAAATGTAGGTGCAACCTTTCAGAGGTTGGTAAACAAAGTTTTCCAGGGCATGATGGGATCTACCATAAAAACATACATTGATGACACGGTGCTCAAAAGCAAGGTAAAAAGTGACCACCTGGCTGACCTGCAGCAGGTGTTTGACACCCTCAGAAAGTACAATATGAAGCTCAACCCATCTAAATGTTCCTTCGGAGTGGCTTCGGGCCAGTTCTTGGGACACATAGTTGATCAGACGGGAATACAAGCTAGTCCAACACAAGTCAAAGCTCTCGTAGAGTCAGCAAAGCTAAGGACCCGGAAGAAGATCCAGGTGCTAACTGGAAGAGTAACAACCCTCAGCCATTTCATCTCTCGCTTAACCGATCGGTGCATGTCATTCTTTCAAGCTATAAAGGCGGCAAAAGGAGAGGTCTAGGGGCCGGAGCAATCAGAAGCCCTGAAAAAACTCAAAAGCTACATGGAAAATCCTTATATACTGGCAACCCTAGAAGTCGATGAGCCGTTACACCTGTATCTGGCCATATCCGCGACATCTACCAGCGCCGCTCTGGTCAAGGAGGGCAAGGGGTACCAGATACCAGTCTTCTACACCAGCAAAACCCTTGCTGATGCAAAAACCCGTTATTAAAAGCAGGAGAAGCTGGTACTATCATTGATCAATGCAAATAGACATCTTTGGAATTATTTTGAAGCACATCCAATCGTAGTGCCAATTGCAACCCCGATCAGATCCATAATGGCGAAACCTGAGTTATCGGGCAAAGTATCCAAATGGGCAATAGAACTCGGGTTTTTTGACATAACTTATGTCCCTCGAACTGCCATCAAAAGACAAGCGGTAGCTGACTTTCTATTGGAAATAGAAACTTCGGATTCCTCATAAGAAAATGAGCCTGGCTTATGGGTTGTGTTCGTGGACGGATCATCAAATGTCAACGGAGCAAGGATCGGTGTAGAGCTTGTGACACCAGATGGCACTAAAATCCAGCAATTCGTTCGATTAGAGTTTCCTGCCTCAAATAACGAAGCTGAGTATGAGGCCCTTCTTGCAGGAATTCGGCTGGTCCGAAGCCTTCAAGTACAGAAAGCAGAGATACGAAGTGATTTCCAGTTGGTCGTACGACAGTTAAATGGGGAATATGAAACCCGAGAGCCTAAAATGGAAGTGTACAGGAATTTGATACTGAAAGAGGCCGAGGAATTCCAACAGTTGACCTTTGAACAGATCCCCAGAGGGGATAATATCTTAGCAGATCATCTGGCTAACCAGGCCTCCGCAGCATGGGAAAATATAACTCGAACGGTACCAATAGACTTCATCGTCCGATCAATCTTGAAGCCCCCCGAAGACGTGATGATCATTCCATGGGAGCCAAGCTGGATGGACCCTATAGCAAATTATTTAAAGACTGGATCATTACCTAAGTCGAAACCTGAGGCACGGAAGATAAGAATAAAGGCAGCCAGATATGCTCTATACAATGGCCAATTATATCATAAGTCTTTCTCCGGGCCATACTTAAGGTGTCTCACGCCCTCCAAAGCTTCGGCGGTCATGGAAGAGATTCATGCAGGAGCATGTGGCAATCATTCCGGAGGGAGGTCTTTAGCCCATAAAGTTCTCACCCAGGGATACTTCTGGCCCTATCTGTTAAGGGACGCTGAGGTCTACACCCGACACTGCAAAAAGTGCCAATTTCATGGAAATGCCGTCCATCCACCTCTGGAGTTACTGAACCCAACAATTATTCCGCACCCCTTTGCCCGATGGGTTATGGATATTATGGGTCATTTCCCGCAAGCCATACGATCTACCACTCATGTTCTTCTGGCTACGGATTAATTTACCAAGTGGGTGGAAGCCGAGGCATACTCTACCATCAAGAGTTGTCATGTTATAAAGTTTATCTGGAGTCATATTATTTGTCGATTCGGTCTACCCGAAACTATAATGATGGATAATGGAACTAATTTGGATAACAGGAAAGTTCAAGCATTCCTGGCAAAGAATGGGATCAATCAGAACACTTCTTCCGTTGGCTATCCACGGGGAAATGGGCAGGCTGAAAGGACAAACATAACCATTTTTGATACACTCTGGAAAAAGCTTGAAGAGGCAAAAAGAGCTTGGTTGGAAAAGTTACCCGAGGTGTTATGGTCCTATCGGACTACTCCAATGCAACCAATGGGAGAGACCCTTTTCGCTATGGCTTATGGGGCCGAATCCGTTATCCCGACCAAGTTGAGAGTGCCTACCTTAAGAAGTCAAGAATGGGAGGAGGGTCCAAATAATCAACACCTAGCCTATGATTTGAACCTATTAGAGGAAAGAAGGGAAGTTGTCGGGATAAGGCTGGTTGCCTATCAGCAACAAGTCAGGGCACGGTTCAATCAGAAGAAAGATTGGGATTGTAGGCAAATTACGAGAGACTTATGAAAGACCTTACACAATTATTGAGGTCATTGGACGCGGAGCTTATTGGGTGCGAAAGAATGAGACAGGTCGCATCGAGTGCAACTCTCAAAACGCTTATCGGCTGAAAATGTCTCTCTTATGACACATTCTTCTTATTATAATAAAACATCTATGCCCGATGTTTGGCACCTCTGCTTCATGATTCTCAAGTTCATTTCAATAAAAATACATTATATTTTTATGCGAGTATTCCATGTTTGAATCAAAATATTCCTAAGTGTTGAGTTCAAACCTGATTTGAACTAACCAGAGGACAAAGACAAGCCTCAGGGGCCATATGCCCGAAGGCTCAATTTTGAAATTAAAATTTTCCTAAGTGTTGAGTTCAAACCTGATTTGAACTAACCAGGGGACAAAGACAAACCTCAAGGGCCATACGCCCGAAGGCTCAATTTTGAAATTAAAATTTTCCTAAGTGTTGAGTTCAAACTTGATTTGAACTAACCAGAGGACAAAGACAAGCCTCAGGGGCCATATTCCCGAAGGCTCAATTTTGAAATTAAAATTTTTCTAAATGTTGAGTTCAAACCTGATTTGAACTAACCAGAGGACAAAGACAAGCCTCAGGGACCATATGCCCGAAGGTTTCATTATTAAATTAAAATTTTCATAAGTGCTAAAGTTCAAATATAAAATATGAGCTAGCCAGAAGACAAGAAACAAGTACCAGGGGCCATATGCCCGAAAGACTAAACATTGCAGGAAAAACAGAATAAACAATGAGATGGGAAAATTTATTTTTCATTAAATAAAGGAAAGAAATTACAAAAACACCCTTCCGAAAAGAGTAAGTACAGATAAACTTGAAAGAAATATATTTTACTGGGGAGGATGATAGTCTTCTCCCTTCAGGATGGTAGCGAACCGCTTCTCATTTTAAGAAGTAGGAGGTGTTTTGTAAGGAAGGGACACTCCCATGAAGGCATCGAATTCCTCAACAGTCTTGAATTCCCGATCTGCCAAAGGAATATGCTCCATTTCGTGCCTTTCTCACCACGCTCTGACCGTTCGGATGTCACAGATGATGGTGTACCGGCTATGCATGTCCAGACCTCCCAAGCGGCACACCTCAACCTTGGCCCGCTCAAGAGCCAAAAGGGTATCTGACTCCACCTTCTTGGCAACAATCTTCTGGTAGGCAACCTTCACTTCTTCAAGCTCAGCAGCTAAGGCAACCTTTTTGGCAGCTAAGGCTCTCTTTTCTGCCACATCGGTCTCCAGAAAGTTTTTATGTTCAGAGATGCTCTGGCGAAGGCCATCTGCCTCTTTGACTAGAGTGACCCAATGCTCGTTGTTTTGCTTGATCTAGGCTTGCATATTGGCCATCTCTCGAACATCAGACTCCACGATATTGTTGTAGGCTTGGAACCATAAAAAAGCTGCACATAAAGGACATATTAGTACATAAAGTGGTAATAATAAATGAACCAAGTTACAAAAGGAAGAACATGTTATATATATACCTCCATAACCATCGTGGAAGTCTTCTTCAGAAGATCAACCCTGGAGATTTTTGACTGAGCAGCCCTATCGACTGGAGTCCAAATCCCTTTTGCCATAACCCGAAGAGCTTCTGGCTGGGTGATGGTGAGTTGATCGGCGCAGACCGGAGTCCCATTGTAATACCCCGTATTTAATGAATATTTATTCCCTTAATTATTTTGGATGGCATATTGGGTGTTTAAATTATTGAATTAGGCTATCTTAGTCTTTTTAACTCTATTAGGTTATAATGAAATTTTGTGATCTGAAGGGGGGCAAGGTTGTCATTAGTGTTTGGGCAGTTTGGTGATTTATGCATAATACAAGGTTAGTTTGGACATTTCCCTAACCCTAGCATCTTCTATATAAGCATCCTTAACTTCAGATCTAGCCCCCATCTCATTTATTCTACTACTTCTTCTTCTTCATCAATTATACCCGAAATTGTGAGGGTTGAGAGGTTGAGAGCTTAGAATTGGTTTGGATCTATACTTGTGGTGGATTCAGCTCTACATTACAGGCAAGACATATGTTCTACTCTTCCTCTTTGTACTAAAATTTCGTAGCCTTTACTTTGTGCATCTATAATATGCTAAATAATATTTTTCATATATGTATATGTATGTGTAAATCATGTTCATATATGACTTATATATATTCTATTTATACATATATGTATAGATCCGTAGGTATATATATAGATCATGTATATATGTAGAGATTTGTGGATCTATATAGGCATATATGTATAGATCTGTTAGAGTATATTCATATTCATGTTTATTTATGTGACTTATATATTCTATTTATACATATATGTATAGATCCGTAAATATATATATAGATCTTGTATACATGTAGAGATTCGTGGATCTATATAGGCATATATGTATAGATCTGTTAGAGTATATTCATATTTATGTTTATTTATGTGACTTATATATTCTATTTGTACATATATGTATAGATCCGTAAGTATATATATAGATCTTGTATACATGTAGAGATTCGTGGATCTATATAGGCATATATGTATAGATCTGTTAGAGTATGTTCATATTCATATTTATTTATGTGATGATATATATTCTGTTTATATGTATATGTATAGATCCATGATCATATGTACAGATCTTGCATATAGGTAGAGATTAGTAGACTTATATAGACATATATGTACAAATCTATTAGAGTATATTTATATTCATATATATATATATGATGATTTATATTCTGGTTATACATATATGTACAGATCTTGTATATATATAGAGATTTGTGGTGATATATTGATATATGCATGATACTATGTTTATATCTAGCTATACATACAAATCTGTTTTTACCATGTGTAGCTATACATGTATGGATTCGTGGTTATGTGTCTTGTTGGTATGATTCTGATGATGTGTATATGGTTGGAACTTAGTATAAATATCTGAATACATAAATATTTTAGGTTTCAATGTTGACAAAGATTTCAAAACTGTTATTAGAAAAATATTGCATATTTATGTAATTGTTTTTCTCTATTTTCTTTGTTATCAGACTCTGGACATTGATTTATATTGTTATTATGTGTATCACGAATTATACTAGATTACGTATTTTCGACCGTATAAATGAATAGTTTCGACTGTATAAAATACCGTATACCTTGGCGCTGGGGCGCTGCCCCAGACCCCGCCAGGGGGGCGCTCAGGTAATGGTCGCGCCGCCCCCCCTGGACCCCCCAGGCTCGACCTTATAAATTGTTATACGTTCCCGATTAAAGATTACGAGTGAATTATTAAATTCGTAAAATCATAAGATTTAAATTAAATGACTATGTTTTGGAAATTTATAAGGAACCACAAGGAGGCTGACTATTACTGCAGTCTAACTAGTACCACGGGACATGGGTGAGTTGTCACGGCATGGGTGAGTTGTCGGGTACGTGGTTATGGTAGGGCATGGATTGGATGTTGTATGGAAAAATCAGATTAATGTAAGAAATTTATAAACATAATTATATTAAATGGTGGTATATTAGTGACTATATTTATAGTTAAATATATTATTATTTTATAATATAATTTTGGGATTAGGTGTCACTAGGAAAGGGGATGGATTTTAGTACTCTGCTTGAGATCATGTAGAGTTGTACTTGCTCGTGGGTTTAACCCACATTTTTGTTGTTTCAGGTTCTCGACAGTTTCACCAGCAGGGTTGAGGACTTCATATCTATCCATCCGGTTCTATCATATTTTCCTTCCACTCCAGGGTAGGATCCGATAAATGTCATATGTTGTATTTCTTATAAGTGTGTTTCTAGGGGTCCATGTTTATGGGATTTCCAAGTTGTACTGTGTGGGACTTATTTTATTTAAGGATGTATTGGGAGTGGTCTTCTTCATGTATAAGTTGTATCCTTATTTTTTTATTGTTGTTATTATTATATTTCTATTTTATGTCTTCTATTCTGTGCTTATGTTATCAATTACTGATGCTCCTAGTTTTCTGTGTATGGGCCTGGCCAACCTATGCATGAAAATTTGGGGGTGTCACACCCATCGGGTAGAAGGAACTTCGGCTCCCAGGGAATAGAAGTACGAGGGGGCTCCTAACCCTGGGGGGTCTCGCTTGTAGAAGCATCAACAACTTGAGTCCTGGGCCTCTTATTGGCCGTTCCACCGTCTGTACCAGATCGGGTCCTTGTGATTGGAGGATTTATAGGAGGAGGCTGGGGCGGAGCTACCGGACTCTGTGTTGGCGGAGTTACTAGAGGCGTCGGAGGTGCTGTTGATAGCGGTACAACATCGGACATTTGAGGGCGTCTGGCAGAAAGAGTTTTGTCGGGCAAGTCCATCCTATCTATAGCAACGCCCAAGTTAGAAATCGATTCCAGGTTTGCCGAAGTCAGAAGGTCTGTAGCAGATCGGACATTGCCCCATATCTTGGTTTTCAGGAGGCCTATACGTTCTTTTATGAAAGACAGGAGATTTCTTTATTCTCATAACCCAGAAACCTATATGCATAACCCCCCTGATGTAGATCACAATACTCGCAAAGATAAGAGGCTTTGTGGAGTGGACGATAGATGGGTAAAAGAATGGCACCGAACGTGTTTGGGATCGGGAATGTACGAGAAAACGGGTAAGACCAATTACCACTCACAACTACCATTCTCTCTTTCCATCCCTTATCAGACTTTTCGGTACCAGAGCATATACTCCAACCATGGAAGGGGAAGAGGTTGTATCTACCCTTACTTTCTCTGGCATTTTGAAAAAAATAATAGAGAAGTAAGTCGGCTAAACCTAGGTTAAGGTCCAGATGCCTATTATATAATAGGAGCATGGATAGAATCCTAAGGCTGTTCGGGTTGAGTTGAAAGGGGTGTTAGCCTAACATAAAGAACACATAGTGGAAGAAATTGTGAAGGGGAAACCTTAAAACCTTAAGGTGAACTGCGGATAGCAGAATGCTACCGGGCTAGAGTCCCTAACTCTTGGTGAAATCTAAGTAACCTGGGTAAGGGTCCACATCTACATCCCCAGGTACATGGGTCTCTGCCCGAAGATGTTTGACATCTACTTCAGGACGGACTTTATTAAGTGGGGCCACTATGAATGGTTCAGAAGACTTGGGGTCCACAGATTCATTGGGATCCCTTGAAATGGGTGTTCCCGGATTCGTTGACGAACCCGAAAGATCGGTGTTTTGGGGAACTATTCTTGGGGCCCCTTGGGGGGTAGACGGAGGGTTGTCACTACTGGTAGGATCGGTACCAGTAGTAGAGGACAGAACGACCTCCTCTACTGATCGGGTGTCATCGCTGTCAGACATAGTGCTAAGAAAGGTAGAAGAGACAGAATGGGGGCAGAGGTGAAAATTAAAGGAAAAGAGAGAAAAAAAGACCGTCTGACTTACTCAGATGATAGAGAAGAGGTAGGAAAAGCTTCAGGTAGAAGCAGACTTCGGTTCTGATACTGGACCTTAACTGACTGACGGAAGAAAGTGCAAAAATGAAGTAAAAATGGGTTCCAGGAGCAGAAATTGGGAGAGATATGCAGGAGTAAGAAGTTGCAAATGAGGTTAATGGAGAAATGAAATAGATTGAAGTGGGTTTTTATAGAAAGAGGAAGGCATATCAAATGATGCACGAAGCCTGAAGGTCACACAACCCACGAGGAGCCGTCATGGTGCGAGGATTGAGGAAGTAATGGACTATTAATTTGAAATGCCATTAAATGCCTAATGATGACATGACAACTCATCCCCATCATTTCCCATAAAGTGCATGTATATATATATGTATATGTGAAGGTATTCAATTTCGATCCTGGGCCATGAATTAGCCTATAACCTCAGGGGCCTGTGTAATTGTCAAAATAATACATGGCCCAACTAGGATGGGCCACAGGACTGATGGGCCGACGACTGATGGGCCGAAGACAGATGGGCCAAAGATATAAATTGGCCCATAGAATTCTCTAGAAGATGAGTGATCCATAAGTTAGGGAGTTGTCCTACTTATGGAATAGAGAGTCCAAAAAGGAAAATAGTTTATACAATCCCCTGATTTAAGGGATTGATAAACTTGGGTAAATGGGTTTGACTCATTTACCAGAATTGTGTATAAATACAAGGCCAAAGATTGAATAAAGGATCCAATTTTTAACCCAATTATTATTGTGTATTTTTTTGCATCTACATAGGGTAATTTCACATATCCGGTACCGGATATAAACGTGGATGGGCTTTAGGGGGTAAAAGTATAATTAGTAAAACCACAGGGGATGCAATGTAATTTATATTAATAATAGGGGTGAAAGTATAATTTATCCATATATATTTTTATGATTAATTTCATTTATACCCATAAGATTTGTTCAATCTTCAGTTAGATCTCCTTGGGTTTGTAAAAATACAATCAGACCCTCGATCAACAGTTGTTCGTTGACAATGGTCAACATTTTGGTAAAATCTCTAAATTGCCCTTAAACCAAACAAGAATATCTTGGATCAATCTTAGGATATCCTATCCCTGAAGCCAAACAGAGATAATCTTACACATCCAATCGAACAAGCCCCATCTCTCCTTTCAAATCCCTAAACCCTAACCCCATCTTTACAAAACCCCCAAAGTGAAAACCACTTCCTTTCTAGACCACAAGTGTTTGCCACTTCTCCACAACAGCGCTTCTCCATAGTAGCGCGTGGTATTGACGTTCCATTATCCTATAAAAAAAAGTGATGTAAGATTAATTGTATTTAAATCATTTAAAGCACATCCAAAATGAGATGACCAAAATACCGGCTAAGGAATCTTATTAAATAAAATATAAAATTTGGAAAATCTTTTATGATGTGGAACACACTAACACCTTTTTATGACATTATTTTATAATATTGTATATATAATATGAAATTAAACATATAAAAGGGTAAGAATGAGTTTTTATACTACTGCCATAATTAAGACAACATAAACACTTTGATATAACAAGAGTTTATTTTACACTACCAATGTATTTTCAATGCCAAATATATGAAAGCATAGAAAAAAGCAGAAACTTTATTTTAAGAAGAAAAAACATCGAAGAGTTAATAAACCCAAATACTAAACAAAAATTTAGTGTGCGCCTAAAAGAACAAAAGAAATAATATATATGTTTAACCTTCTATATATGGATAATATGGTAGAGATAGAAGGAAGATCTAACCTGGTCGTGTTTGTCCTCCTTCATTTTCTCTCAGTCCTCTAACCATGAGAATCAGAAAGCATGCGAGGATCTTAGGCCAATTATACTCACAAATCTCAGCAACTTTACAAGAGGTTCCTAAGGCCCATAGTTGCCTTCTAAATCAGTCCCCCTAGGATGTATTAGACTTCTCAATTGGTTCATCTCTACACCAGGTCAGTAAAAATCTCGATCTCTTGCACTTTTTATACATCATAAATTTATATACATGCAGATCTACAATAACCTTTTCTCTATATATCCTTACTTTATCGCATTTTTCTATTCAGTACTCTAGAGTTTTTCTAAACCACATTTTTAGGGTTTCTAAAAATGATAAATACCACCATTTCCGTATGTGTAATTACACTTGAATGCTCAATTATTGTAATGGGTCGTCTCTGTTATTCTTTATTCTGTAATTACACTTCGATGAACAATTATGTAAATCGATAAAATCAGTAGCTTTACTGAAATGCGACCTTAGGAGATGCTAGTGTTGTGGAGAGGTAATCGAGTAACTCTTTACTTCATTTGTATTGTTTCATCGATCTGTTTGCTTTTCATTCAACAAAGACAATTTAATGTTCTATTATCTATAGAATTTATTCTTTTCCTTATAGTAAATAATTGAAGTCTGATCATTCAAATTTTTGATCTAAAAAATCCTCGTTCATATCAGTGTTGTCTCGATGAAGATATTTAGAGGGAAAGAAAATGAGTTGAAGGAAGACAATGGTGCCACCAGGATTTCCGATAAGAGAAATGATTATTTGCCCTTTTAAAATGGTGAACTTATTATTCTATGTTGTAAAAGTGACGGAAAGAGTTGGCAATGCCGAAGAGAAGCCCAAGAAGGGCGTTCATTTTGTCAACATCATTTGGACCAAATTAGTAGTTACAACATGGCTCATTCTAATGGGAAAAGAAATGACAAAGTCTTAAGGAAAGAGGATGCAATTTGTCGACCCAGAAAGAAGGTTGAAATATCCAATTCAAATAACATCTATTAGTATTTTGGATTTGAAACCGATGATGATGAGTTTACCGATGATAATGACCACCAGAAAAATGAGGAAAAAATGGTAAAACATTGCAGAAGAGAGGTAAGAAGAGAGGCCGAAATCCTATTAAGTCCCGATCATTGAAATCATTTGGTTAAGGGTGGATGATTGAACTCTTATGTAAAAGACACGATGATTACAAATATGCCGATCATTGAAATCTTTTGATTAAGGCTGAGTCTTTTCTATTAGACGTGATGTCTACAATTTTGCTGGTAAATTATGTTTATTGTAGGATTAGTTTTTTCTGCTGGCATAAATTAGGTTTCACTTAAGTGGGTAGACTTGTAATTCAGTACTTTTTGTATGTGATTTCAATCGATATGTGACTAATATAATTCAATTATCCTTAGAAAAAAGTGTTTATAGATAATGTTAGATATTTAGTTATAGTAACTATTTTTTTATGCACTATAATATTTTCATTAAAAATGATCAATGTATAATTAGCATGACTCCTATAAAACATCACAAATACCTTGTATATATAAGAATTAGAATCTACTTTTACAACTCGATACCATAGAATAAAAAATTCTTTCATCATCCGAAATCATATAGAATATACTAATTTTACTAAATATTATCGTGCTCTAGAATTCTCCACCCATTTATAAAACCCACTAAAAAAATAATAATTTAAATATGTTTTTTAAAAAAAAAAAAGATAACAGAATGTATTATAGAGGGACAAAGCCCAGGTTACAAGCAAGGAGGAAGATTAATCAATCACTCCCCAAACCCACCATAGGTAAATGAACCATGAAGGAGGGATAAAACAATACAAACTAGAGAAAGAAAAGGAGTAACACCAAGCAGTACTGGAAGTATCTATGAGGATAACAGACTTAGTCTTCATTTTGGAGCCCAGGCACCAATCAAGAACCACCATGAGGGTGATAAACAACATACCCTTATGCAAAAATTGCATTTGGGAGGTTCCAAGACTTTGCCATCCATGAGTTCTAAGGAGAAGCTTTAACATTTTGAAAAGATAAAACTCTAAAAGTGATAGTGTCAATGATCTCATTCCTTATTTGCAGCTCACTTCTAGCTTCATTTATGTAGAAACGTCTACTCCTCTCACACCAATAAATGTAAATAGTAGCAGCCAAACTCCATTTGCAGAGCTTGGAGTGAAAGAGGTTATCTTTCAGAGAGGAAACCCAAAATATAAGATCAGGTCATTTGAAAAAAGGGCAACTAGGAGAGCCACTGGCAATGATAAAGGCCCAACCCCTACCAGCAAAAGGACACTCAAAAAATAGATGTTCTCTAGACTTGGAGGCATTACCAAACACACACCTATTTTGGGAAGCCAGGCCCATCTTTATGAGTCTATCCTGGGTAAGAATTTTGTTGTGTAAAGCTGTCCAAAACATAAAAGCATGCCTAGGGATGGCACCCCTAAACCACACTCCAGAAATCCATGGGACATCATCTTTCTTGAACTTCAACTCCTCCCAAGCTGAGGCAATTTTGAAGACTGGAGATGGGGACCAAACAAGCTTGTCAATTTCACCTTGAATAGGGTTTGGAAAGTTTTGGGTGGCATGGTTGAGGTAAATGAGAGCGAGAGAGTTGAACTGAGGCTAGACCCATGAGTGGCCACATATAATGGAAGACACCTTAGCATTTCTCCCCATTCTAGAATTGTTAATAACTTCTTCACCAAAAATCTCAACAATAGGTTTGTTAGAAATCCAGTTATCAAACCATAAAGAGACTTTAGAACCATCACATATTCTATATCTGAAAAACCCTTTGACACTGTCCCTCAGGCCTAACAATTTCCTCCAAGCCCAAGATCTATTGCAAGAAGACTTCAATTGCCAAAAATAGTTGTTCTTTATGATAGTAACTTTTGCCCATGAAACTTATAGAGAAGAATTAAAAAAATGGAGAAGCTTCCATATATGCTTGGTGACATCAACTTTATTCCAAGTGACTAAGTCCTTCAAGCCAAGGCCTCCTTCATTCTTTGGAAGACACACCTCCTTCCGAGCAAGCTTCTCACCACCAAGCTTGAAATCAGGACCCTTCCATAAGATTCTTCCAAGGATACTAGAAATATCTTTCATTACAACCTTAGGAAGTAAAAAGGAAGAAGACCAATACACTTGGGTTGAAAACATGACAAAATTAATAAGTTGAAGCCTTCCTGCATAAGACACGAACCTACAACTCCAAGAATGAACCCTCTTAATGATTCTAAGAATAAGCTCTTGACAATCTTCATCTTTTAATCTGGTAGAAATGAGAGACACTCCTAGGTACTTTATGGGAAGCTCTCTAATTGAAAATTTTGACACTCTTTACAATGAGCTTTTGTTAACCTTACTGATACTAGATATATAGACATGACTTTTGGAGGGGTTGGGCATGAGGCCAGATAAAGTGCTAAAGTGGTTTAACTTTTCCATGATAGCTATCATAGAGTTGGTGTCACCATTACAGAAGATCATCTGCAAACATCATGTGGTTAAGCTTGAGTTTTTCACACCTCCAATGGAACTTGAATCTCTCATCATCCTTTAGGCTATTGAGCATACCAGAAAGGACTTCCATAGCCATAACAAAGATGTAGAGGGACATAGGGTCTCTTTGTCTCAACCCTCTTTGACTGCTAAAATACCCTTCAAGCTGGTCATTTATATTGATGAAAAACATGGCAGTGTTGAGGCAAGTCAAGATGAGCTTTAAAACATTTTCAGGAACTCCAAAACTCTTAAGAACCACTTCAATAAACTCCCATGAGATAGTGTCATAAGCTTTCTTCAGATCAATCTTCATGGATAATCTTCCTGGCTTGTTATTTTTGTGATAATGGAGCATAATTTCTTGTGCAAGAAGAACATTGTTAGTGATCACTCTTCCTGGAATAAAAGCAGCTTGATTAGTACTAATACAATCATTCAAAACTGTTTTAAGTCTGTTAGATAATAATTTGGCTATGCACTTATAAATCATATTGCACACTAAGATTGGCCTGTAGTCTCCCACATTTCTAGGGTTTTAAATCTTAGGAATCATGGCAATGGAAGTTGCATTAACTTCTTTCAGCATTTGGCCTGAGTCAAAGAAGTTGATGATGGCCATGGTGATGTCCTCCCTAATGACAGCCCAAGAAGGTTTAAAAAAGACAAAATTTAGGCCATCAAGTCCTGGACTCTTGTCATCCTTCATATGGAGGAAAATGTGCTTAATCTCCTCTGCAAAAACAGGGTTGCTCATCCAAGCTTGTTGAGAAAGAGAAATGGGGTTCTTTATAAACTCATTGATGTTAGGAATGGCCTCAGCTTGATGAGGCTTGGAGAAAATATCTTTGAAATAGTCTAGAATCTCCCTTTGATACCACTCTGATCACTCACATTTTCTCCAGCATTATTGGTGAGCATAGATATCCTATTGTGGGCTCTCCTCTGAGAGGTCAGTTTGTGAAAGTAAGCAATGTTTTGGTCTCCTAACTTCAACCATTGAATTCTTGACTGCAGTCTCAAGGTACATTCCTCAGCATTAACAGGTTGATAGAAGTTTTTGATGCTATCAGCACCGACCTGCTTTAAATCTTGATTAAAAGGATCAGAATCAATGAGCAATTAGACATTTAAAATTTTTCTTCTAGCTTCACTCACTTGTTGGGAGAGGTTGTGGTAATGATCACTGTTGAGTTTCTTTAGACATTCTTTAACAAGCTTTAGTCTCTGAACAATTAAATACATTCTGGTTCCCCTCACCTGGCAAAACCATGCAGCAATGATGGTGGAAATGAAATGCTCATGATTAACTATAAAATTATTGAACCTAAAAGGTTTCCTAGTTCTTTTGGTGGCTATCATAGGCTTAAGGTGAATGACTGAGTGATTAGAAAGGCATGGAGCTCCAAAGGTCACTTCATAATTTGGAAAATATTCCTTCCATTTATCATTAGCAACACACATGTCAATCTTGCTAAAGACATGCCCATTATTCCACGTAAATTTCACTTATTTGTACCTCAATTCATGGAGCCCAACTGAATCTAAAACATTCCCACATTCCTGTAAAAGAGGGTTCCAATTGTCAGAGCCTCCTATTCTTTCACTTCTAGTTCTTATAGCATTGAAATCCCCCATAGCAAACCAGGGGTCATCATGCCAAAAGAGAGCTTTAATCTTGAGATCATCCCATAAATCTCTCATTTTGTAAAGATCATTATGCCCATATATGAAGCTGGCTTTAGAGCTGAAATTTCCACTTTTGTCTTCAACAACACAGTGAATAGCTTGAGATAAAGCATCAACTAAAGACACTTTCTAGATATCAGGTTCCAGCACACCCAAATCCTCCCAAAATCATCAAAACTGTAATTCTCTAAGAAACTCCAACTAGGGCAAATAGCTTGAAGCACTCTACTCATGTTAGGCTTCTGTACTTTAGTCTCATTAAAAACCATAAAATAAATATTTAAAGAGTTCATCATAACTTTGCAATCCCTCTGCATAATGAGGCCATTAAGGCCTCTAATATTTCAGGAACTAATCATTAAAAATGAGGGGTGGAACCTAAATTAACACTAGGGTTTATATTACCCTTTCTACCTTTTCTAGTCTTTTACTTACTCCTTTTAGAGAAATCATTAAAGGGGTATCAGTCAAAGGATCAATAGGAATGACAATACTTACCTCCATGTCCTTTTTTTCAGTAGTTATAGGAGGTGTCACCTTTATGGGAGCTGGCAGGGTAACTGGGATGACTTCAAGTTCTTTATTATCATCTAGAACCTCCAGGCAACTAAATTTGTTTGGAGAAATCAAAGTATCGTTCTTGTCATTCTCATGAGTAACTTGATCAACAAGTTCCCCTTCTTCCTCAATACCATGCTCATGATCTGGGATATCATCTTCTTCAAGTTGTTCTACAGTAACCCCATCATGCTGAGTAGTGTTCAAGTCTTCAATAGCAATGTGATCAGTTCCATCATCAACATGTTTTTCAATCGACTCCAATATAGGTTGATCATTGCTCTCAACCTCATTTTTACCCTTTCTTGTCACCTTCACCCATTGTTGAGCTGCTTTTGTAGGAGCTTTCACATTGGTCTGCTCATTTGGGACCTTTTTTTGTAGAGGACATCTACTATCACCATGTCTAAACACCTTACAACTAGAGCATCGTTGGGGAATCCATTGATATTCCACTAAAATGGAAGCCATCTTGCCATTGAGGTGTGGTATCTGAAGTTCTTTATGAAGAACTGAGTTGATGTCAATCTCAACATAGACTCTAGCGAAGCTGAGGCGTTTCTTTTCATCAGTTAATGTGTCGACATAAAGGGGATGACCAATCTTGCTTGCGAGGTATCTCAATCCCAATTGGTTCCAGCACTCAATAGGGACTTTGAACAGCTTGATCCATAGAGAGACAATCATAATGTCCTCCTTAATCATTGACATCCCTCTTCTCCATTTTTGGATAACCATGAGGTGGCTTGCAAAGTGCCATGGACCACCTTCGATAATGGTGTCTTTATCTTGGTGATTCTGGAACTTAAAAAGAAAGGTTCCCATCTCAATGCTATACACACCCTTAAGACCATTCTTTCCCCACATCTTCCTAGCAATGGGAGAGTTCACATCCTCAGGGGGAAAGAATTAAATTTGCATCTTGCTCTTACATTTATCATTTGAAAGGATCCTAGCCCTTGTCCCTTTGGTTGCTTGTTCGCCGGAAAAACCAGCTTCGTTGCCGGAGGGATAGGATACATTGGTACAGATCAGAGCTGGAGAGGTCAACTCTTTTCCTTGAGCCCCAGTAATAGTAGGTCTGTCACTAGCCTACAGTTGAGTTGGTAGGTCATGAGAGTTTGCACTACACTCAACAATAAGGCTATCTCTACACTCCACTGCTATAGAGTCTTCATTGGAAATCACCCTGTCAGCACTAGGGTTGGAGCAAGTACTGTTTAGACAGTGGGGCTCAACTTGCTTTAGGGGTGTGTTTCCTCCCCTACCCCCACGCCTACCTTCAAATTAATTAACTAAAAAATTAAATTGTATTTGTATGTCTTGTTTTCTATGAATTATAAATTGGTTATTCTCACTTTCACCATCTCGAATTTGTCCTATGCTCACTTTCATTATCTCGAAATTGCCCTATTCTCACTTTTACCATCTCGAATTTCAATAATTTCGATCACACCACTTCCGCTAATGGCCGTCCATAAAATTAACGGCATTTGTATTAATTAAGTAATTTACCATATTGCCCCTTATTTATTTTAATAAAATAGCAAAAAATAAAATAGTGAGGTTAAAAGACAATAAAAAAAAAACTAACTCCATGACAACCTAACTTTAGCTTCTTGTTATTTTTGGTTATGTGCATTTACAAAATTGAAATCCTACTCCAAGAACAATGCTTGGTCCATAAAATTTCAATTGCCTCTGAATTTTGCCGGCTGAAGAGACGGTGTCAATTAAAGCAGGGTCGTACACGCCACCTACTCCTCCCTCTCCACCTTCCTCCTTCCCCCTCTCCGGCTCTGGCGACCATTCTCTTTATGACTGGCCACTTTTGTTACATCCGATCTAAAACTCCCCCTTTGTCGCCCTCTCTCTTTGATTTTGAGGCCGTCCTTCTGCTCTCTAAGTCACCGAGACCAATCTTATGCCGCCAAACCCATCGTCATTCATATCCCCAATCTCTCTCCAACCCATCCTCAAAATTAGGGAGTAAGGTTCAGTCAGGGTTACGAAGTAATATATACATCTATATCTATGCATATCAATATCTATACTACTTATAAAAGTAAGATCTTTTTTATTATTTTCAAATAATTATTTTTATATTTAATATGCAAAATATTTATTTAAAGTATATTAATAAATGGATAATTATGAGAAAAGGGCATTAATAATGCTTTTAATAGGATAAAATGCAAGAAACCCCTTGAATTATTACACTTTTGTAACTAACCTCCTAAACAATTGATTTATTATAATTTGCCTCAATTTCATTACAAAAAATTATCCTACCCTTCTTACTAAATTTGTTAACTATTTAAATTATATCAATTATGTTTCACTTATTATTCTAGTTAAAAAAAAAATGAAACTAATAACTTCTTTTCATAAAAATATATTTGTAAATAGTTTACAAATTACTTAAATAATAAGCACCTTGTTTAATCTTTTGATGTTTATACATATATATGTGTGTGTGTGTTTGAATAATTATTTGGGTATTTTAAATTTAGTACTTAATCTTCATTTTAATAACCTAAATGCATTATTATTATTATTACTATTTTTTCTTTTTTTTTGAAAATTTAGCAAGTGTATTAGAACAATAGAAGGTTAGGCCGTAGCAAATGATACAACAATAGGAAGCTCACAACAAGGGTCATCTTGTAGACCCCAAGCCTACCACAAAGCATGAACCAAGAGAAACAAGCCTCCTCACTGGGGAAGGCAATAATACCCGCCCCGATGGGGAACCGTCCCGCCCCATCCCATTTAGCCTGGGTATGGGGACCCGATTACATAAATGGGGGCGAGGATGGGGCAAAAAAAAAAATCCCCGTCGGATTCGGGGGTACCCCCGCCCCGGTTATATATATTATAATATATATGTAAAATATATATATGTTTAAGATATATTTTTTATATAAAAAGGTAAAATATATATATATATTACATATATATTATTGTAATATATATTATAATATATATTTTTATATAAAAATTTAATACCGGGGCACGGGGCGGGGCAAAAAATAAATTTTTTTTCGGGGGCAGGGTGGGTTCGGGGGACAAAATGGGGGCGGGTTCGGGGATGGGGTTGGGGATCCCCGCCCCATTGCCATTCCTACTCCTCACAACTAGAAACAAGTTTTTTTGTTTGGACAAATTATATTTCCCCCCCCCCCCCCCTTGTTTGGATAATTACAGTTTATTCCCTCTAAGTCTTTTCCCGTGATCGATAATTGAAAATTATTTAATTGGCCATCATATTTTATTATAATTTTATTCAAAAAAATTGAAATATTAATTTATCCATTTGCCCTCCATTAAAACCTAACCTAACGAAAATTAAAGTAACCTAACCTAACCTAACTTAAGGCTTAAGTCGTCGTCTTCTTCTTTATCTCCTTCCTAATTTCTCTCTCTAAACAAAGAAATACACACATTAAAAACACACACAACTTGTATCTCTTTCATCAAAGTTCATAGAGATAATTTTACAAACCATCCTAGCCTCTGACACCGCCGCCCCATCACACTACCACCATCTTTGATGACAACGGCTCCTACACTTTTAACTTAATATTATCGTATAAGTATTAAAGTAATACATGTAATGTTTTTACATAGTTGAGATGAAATAAATAAATTATACTAGTTAGAATGACAAGAAATCAATGCTTTGCCTAATAATTATATTTGTGATTTAATTTGACTTTTTATTAAATGAAATAGAAGATAAATTTAACTGACTTTTATTATACTAGAATACACGTGCAATGCACTTGAACCTTTAAAGTAAGAGCTGGGAACGAAAATTCAAAAGGAAGTGAATAAACATTCATTTAAAATAAAGTATTTATTTTAATTAAAAGTTAAAAATATATAAATGTATACAAATATATTACCAGGGCCTTATACTTTTATGGTAGTTATTATAGTATAATATAGTTTATATTATATATAGATATATATATTATATACTTTTATTACACTTTATTAATAGTTCATTGAATATGGTTGTTGGAGGCTTAAATTTTAATTAATTTTTAATTTTTAAAAAATATTAAATGCATAGAAATATTAGACGGGCCTTAGAAATTTATTGTATAGATTTAACTTTTTATATAATTGATAACATTTAATAATTCTTCATCCGAACAAAGTTCTTAACAATGAATTATTGTTAGATAAGTGATCTTATGCTTGGATTGATGGACATGCAGCATGAATTTCTTTTATAGTTTGACCACTGTAAAACACAAAACCTCATCAGTCAATAATATTTTATAAGTTATGCATTGTTCTTCTAAAACGTAACATAATCATCTATGAACTTCATCAACAAGTAGAGCTGGCAAAATGAGACATGACACGATAATAAGACATGAACAAGAACACGATATAAATTAAAAAGGTTATGGTTGACCATAAAAGAGTTGAAGCTGTATAAAATTCGACCTGAACACGACACGAGAATATAAGGGTCGACCCGAACACAACATGAGTAACCCGAACATGACACGTTTGACACGATTATATTTTTATTTTTATTTTATCTTCTCTAATTGGTCATGGGTTGAAATATATGGATAAACTATTACTGGATCGTATTAAATTCAATTTAATTTTGCTGATAATAGGTTAAATAGTTCGTTTCGTGTTGGATTGTGTCAAATTTAATTTAATATATTATAATAAATAGGTTAAATGTATTACATGGGTCGAAATGGATAACTTGTGGATTAAGTTAGGATTAAATATATTTGACACATATATTAACCACATCTTTTTCGATACGACACAATTTCAACCCAACATGAACACAAATTGTCAGCCCTACCAACGAGTACCATAACGGTCTCTTATAAACGGACCCGGATCCTCTCCACTGGTGACCATGGTCCGCTGCCCTCCGCTGCTATACGTCGCATTGTAGAGGTGACATGTGGCATATAAAACCAAAGAAATTTTGAAGGACAGTTAATGGGCAGGAAGAGAGAGAAACTATTCAAAAATGACAAGAATACCCTTCTTATTATCTTTATTTTCTCTCTCTATCTTTTTGCTCTTGCCAGCATGTGTAATAATTTAATTATAATGGAATGATATAAATTAAAAGAGAAATTAAAAATAAAAATTGGAATCCAACCGAACCGTTAATGTAAAGAACCGAACCGGATAATTTTTTCCGGTACTTATAAATATAGTATCTCAATTATTTCAAACTCAAAATCAATTGGACAATTAGTGAAATAAAAGTAATTATTTTAAAATTATATATCTTAAAATTATAACCTTATAACTATTTACTTATAATTTTTAAATTATATATAAATAAAAATATAATATTAATAAGATAATAAAATAATACGAATAAAAAAAAATCGGTTCGATTCCGGTTCCGTTCGGTTCTACTTAGTTAAGAATCAACATCAAACTTAAAAATTCGGTTATTTAATTTTTGAAACCGGAACCGAACCTAACCACCTTGGAATCGTACCAAACCATCAGCTCCAATTCGGTTCGGTCTGTTATTCGAATAAATAAAACAATTACATTTAAGAAAATTTATATCATAATGATTAATATATTGAATGATCTATTTTAATCAAATTATTTTAATAAGACTACTGATGTGTTGTAATAGCCAAAAATTTATATGGCCTAATAAAGATGGGTCAGAGGACTGATGGGCCGCAAGACTGATGGGTCATAGGACAGATGGACCTGGTCCATAGAAGTTTCTAGAAAACAAGTGATCCCCAAGTAAGGGATTTATCCCACTTATGGAAGATAGAGCCCAAAAAAGAAAGGAGTTTACCAATTCCCATGATTTAAGGGATTGGTAAACTTGGGTAGATGGGTCTGACCCATCTACTGAATTATGTATAAATACATGGCCAAAGGATGAATAAAGGGATTCAATTTTTGTTTGAACCTAATTCGTTGGGTATTTTTCTGCATTTACATAATTGGCGCCGTCTGTGGGAAGCCTAGTCCTTGAAATCTTTTTCAACAGTTTCCCACTCTTTACTAGGAGCTTAGATTGACATCATCCATATCGGTTATCATTCGGTCGCAACAATCTGAGTTACCTCCGAATGGAGGCCAACCTTCACAAACCGAAGATCCGATCAGGTGGGCCTTGGAGGAAAGGATCGTCGAGTTAGAGAGGCAGAACGCTGAGTTGGTGGCAAAACTGGCCCTACTGCAAAACCCTCGAGAAACCCAGAATGACGAACAATCCAACCAGCAAGAACAGTCTGCGAGCCACCAATCGGAAAGAGACAACCACCACGCAAAGTCCAACAACGATCGGGAGGAACACACAGAATCTTCCCTATAGGTGCTCGGGATGCACACTCCCGAGGAAACTCTAACCATGAAAAAATTGGAGGAAATTATGATCAGATTCGAAAGGGAGGTGCTTAAGGATCTAAAGATTTAGACCCCGAACGATCTAACCTCTGAGGCTTCTATCGACGCTGTGCAGACACCATTCACACTAGCGATCACCAGTGTGCCCTACCCGGAGAGGTTCATGCTACCGAAGTTTACCCTGTTCGACAGCACAAAAGATCCGATGGAACACATCTACCATGTCCATACAAAAATGAATGTCTACAACAAAAATGAAGTCTTACTCTGCAAAGTCTTTCCCATTAGCCTGACCGAAACAACCCTATTATGGTTCAGGAAACAACCACCCCGATCTATTGGAAGTTGTCTCAGATTCTATGAGTTATTCATCGCCCAATAATTCGGCAATAAAAGACAAAAAAATACCATCTCCAGTCTATTTACCATGATCCAAGAAAAAGGTGAATCCCTGAAAAGCTTTGTCTCACGATTCAACGTCGAGATGTCCTCAATTGATAATTGTGATCAACACTCAGCCGTCGAGGCCTTCAGGATGACCTTGATTCCTGGAACCAAGTTCCACTAGTCGTTGGTCAAAATACCACCAACATACATCGAGGAACTCAATTCAAGGGCATAAGGACATCTTCGGATAGAAGAAGAACTAGCCATACGCCAAATAAGGGTAGCATTTGCAAGCGTAGAGACGAGAGTATCCGAACCTAAAGTTAAGGATCCGGCACCGGATCGAAAGCAGCATGGCGCTCCACTTGCACCCTCCCCAGTCCTAGAGAAACGCCAAAGGTTCGAAGGCAAGATCACACCATTAAAGGTTAGCCTTGTCAAACTATATCAGGAGACTAAGGGTAAAGGGATCTTCCGATCACCACCACCAATCAGACAACCAATGGAACAGAGAGACATGTCAAGGCACTATGCCTTCCACGGCGAGTATGGACACCATGCCAATGAGTGCAGAAGCCTCAGGAGGCAAGTAGAAACCATGATAGCAAAATGTGAATTGACTGAATACGTTTCCAAGGAGGGCACCCGATCAGATCAAACATCACATACGCTTGTCAAGGGGACAATGGGTCAGGCCGTAAAAGTCATTCACATGATTCACGGAGGGCCAAGCCGATCAGAAGTAGATGAAGCATGTAGATCCCAGATGCGTCAAGCCCAGAGACTGCGGAGGGTTGGGGAAATCAACGAGTTTCGAAGCCCGAAAGAAGATGCACGGATAACTTTATCTTCTGCAGATATGCAGAACATTCAATCACCACATGACGATCCCTTGGTGATCTCCCTCATGGTCTCGAACTACCTGATTAAGAGAGTAATGATCGACCCAAGAAGCAGTGCCAACATAATCACCAAGTAGGCTTTTGAGAAGTTAGAGATTAACCCCAGGAGATAGTTCCTTCCATAAGCCCGATAGCAGGATTCGATGGTAGAAGAGTAGAACCAGTGGGGGAGATCCAACTGCTAGTAACAACAGCAAAGTGCACGCTTAGGGAGACTTTTGTGGTGGTAGATGTCAAACCCTCATATAATCTCCTCATGGGCAAGGGTTGGATCCATCGGATGCACTGAGTTTCTTCCACCTTGCATCAAGTCATGTGATGCGTTGATCCAAACAGAATTGATGTGATTTACATCAGAGGAGATTAGGTGGCGGCTAAAGAATGTTACGCCGTCACCTTAAAAGGTTTGAGGAAGAGGACATAACCGAAACGAGATTCATAATCCAAGGTAGTACCCGATCATCAATAAAAATTACAAGATAAGAGTGTGGGGTCATCTATAGCAGCTGAACCTTTGCTAGAAGTTCAGATTTGCCCCGACCACCCTGAAAGGATGACTTACATTGGCTCTGGCCTCGACATATAGTAAAAGGAAGAATTGGAGACCTTCCTATGCTCCAATGTTGATGTATTCTCTTGGGGCCACATGGATATGCCCAGTATAGATCATTCAGTAGCCCAGCATTCCCTCAACGTGGACCCCAGTGCAAAACCAGTCAGGCTGAAATAAAGATACATGGGGGCTCACCGAAACCAGATTATAGCTAAAGAGGTTGATCGACTTCTCCAAGCCGGATTCATTAAAGAAGTGCAATATCCTTCCTGGTTGGCAAACATGGTTGTGGTTCAGAAAAAGAATGGGAAATGGAGAGTGTGCGTGAACTTCACTGATCTGAACAGAGCATGCCCGAACGATTGCTTTCTTTTACCAAAGATCGATCAAATGGTAGATGCCACCACAGGATTCGAGCGCTTGAGTTTTTTGAACGCGTACTCTGGATATAACCAAATACGAATGATTCCCGATGACGAGGAAAATACCGCATTCATCACTGAATCAGGTACATATTGTTACACAATTATGCCTTTCGGACTAAAAAATGCAGGTGCAACCTTTCAGAGGTTGGTAAACAAATTTTTTCAAGGCATGATGTGATCTACCATAGAAGCCTACATTGATGACACGGTGGTCAAAAGCAAGGAAAAAAGTGACCACTTGGATGATCTACAACAGGTGTTTGACACCCTCAGAAAGTATAAGATGAAGTTCAACCCATCCAAATGTTCATTCGGAGTGTCCTCAGGCCAGTTTTTGGGACACATAGTTGATCAGATGGGAATACAGGCGAGCCCAGCACAAGTTAGAGCTGTCATGGAAACGGGAGAGCCGAAGTCCCGGAAGGAGATCCAAGTATTACCCGGGAGAGTAGTAGCCCTCAGCCGTTTCATCTCTCGCTTAACTGATCGGTGCCGACCATTTTTTCATTATATAAAAGCAGTGAAAGGAGAGGTCTGGGGGCCATAGATATCAGAAGCCCTGAAAAAGCTCAAGAGCTACATGACAAAGCCTCCCATACTGGCAATCCCGGAAGCAGATGAGTCATTACACTTATATCTAGCCATATTTGTAACATCTACTAGCGCCGTTCTGGTCAAGGAGGGCAAAGGGTACCAGATGTCGGTCTTCTACACCAGCAAAGCCTTTGCTGATGCAAAAACCCATTATTCCAAACATGAAAAGCTGGTACTATCACTGATCAATGCAAAACGACGTCTTCGACATTATTTTGAAGCACATCCGATCGTGGTACCAACTGCAACCTCGATCAGATCCATAATGGTTAAGCCCGAATTGTCAGGGAGAGTATGCAAATGGGCAATATAACTGGGAATCTATGACATAACCTATGTCCCCAGAACCGCCATCAAAGGGAAAACGGTACCTAACTTTCTGTTAGAAACAAAAACTATGGACGCTCCAGAAGAAAATGGACCAGAATTATGGGTAGTATTCGTGGACAGATCGTCAAATATCAACGGAGCAGGGATCGGGGTAGAGCTCGTAACACCCGATGGAACTAAAATTCAGCAGTCCGTTCGATTGGAGTTTCTAGCCTCCAACAACGAAGCCGAGTATGAGGCCCTTCTAGCAGGAATTCGGTTGGCCCGAAGCCTTCAAGTACAGAAAGCAGAGATACGAAGTGATTCCCAATTGGTCGTACGTTAGTTGAATGGGGAGTATGAAACCTGAGAGCCTAAAATGGAAGCATACAGGAATTTGGTACTAAAGGAGGTCGAGGAATTTCATCAGTTAACCTTTGAACAGATCCCTAGATGGGACAATATCATGGCATATTGTTTGGCTAACCAGGCCTCCGCAGTAGGGGAAAGTATGACTCGAACAAGATCAGTAGACTTCATCGTATGATCAAGCTTGGAGCCCTCCAAGGATGTGATGGTCATTCCTTGGGAGCCAAACTGGATGGACCCCATAGCAGACTATTTGAGGACGGGCGCAATACTTGAGTCAAAACCAGAGGCCCGAAAGATAAGAATGAAAGCCGCAAGATACGCTCTATACAACGACCAACTTTACCGTAAATCTTTCTTCGGGCCATATTTAAGATGTCTCACACCCTTCGAAGCTTTTGCAGTCATGGAAGAAATACATGCTTGATCGTGTGACAATCATTCCGGAGAAAGGTCTTTAGCCCATAAAGTCCTCACCCAGGGGTACTTCTGGCCTTATCTGTCAAGAGACGCTGAGATAAATACCCGACACAGTAAAAAATGCCAATTTCATGGTGATGGCATTCATCCACCTCTGAAACTACTAAATCCAACAATTATCCCTTACCCCTTTGCCCGATGGGGAATGGATATTATGGGTCTCCTCCTGCAGGCCATACATATCTACTACACATGTTCTTCTGGCTACGGATTACTTTACCAAATGGGTGGAAGCCGAGGCATACTCAACAATTAAAAGTAACCACGTTATAAAATTCATTTGAAGTCACATCATTTGTAGATTCGGTCTACCCCGAACTATAATGATGGATAATGGCATCAACCTGGATAACAGGAAAGTTCAAGCATTCCTAGCAAAACATGGGATCAATTAAAATACTTCTTCCGTTGGTTACCCACAGGGAAATGGACAGGCCGAAAGGACAAACAAAATAATTTTTGATACACTTAGAAAAAAGCTCGAAGAAGCAAAATGAGCTTGGTTGGAAAAATTACCCGAGGTCTTATGGTCCTATCGGACCACTCCAAGACAACCAACAGGAGATACCCCTTTCGCCATGGCCTACGGGGCCGAAACCGTTATCCCGACCAAATTGAAGGTGCATACGCTAAGAAGTCAGGCCTGGGAAGAAGGTCCAAAGAATCAGCACCTGGCCTATGACTTGGACCTACTGGAAGAAAGAAGAGAAGTCGTCGGGATAAGGCTGGCTGCCTACCAGCAACAAGTCAGGGCTCGGTTTAATTAGAATGTCAAAAGAAGAGAGTTTCATGTAGGCGATATGGTAGAAGAAAATTTGGGATTATTGGCAAGTTGCGGGAGATATGGGAAGGACCTTATACAATAATTAAGGTCATCGGTCGCGGTGCCTATCGGGTACGGAAGAACGAGATATGCCGCATCGAGCCCAACTCTCAGAACGCTTATCGTCTAAAGAGGTATTATCCTTAGATAGTTTTTCCTTAAAATAATAAAATAAAATTATGTCTTGCACATGACACTGCTGCTGATTATAATAAAACATTTTTGCCCGATGTTCGACGCCTTTACTACATGTTTCCTAAGTTTTTTTTTAATAAAAAATCACATTATATATGAATGATCATACCTTGTGAAGATACCATATTAATATAGAAAATTTTCCTAAGTGTTGAGTTCAACCCTGATTTGAACTAACCAGAGGACATAAACAAGTCTCAGGGGCCAGATGCCCGAAGACTCCATATAAACAGAAAATTTTCCTAAGTGTTGACTTCAAACCTGATTTGAACTAACCAAAGGACAAAAACAAGTCTCGGGGGCCAGATGCCCGAAAACTAAATACTAAAACAAAAATTTTCCTAAATGTTGAGTTCAAACCTGATTTGAACTAACCAGAGGACAAAAACAAGTCTCAGGGGGCAGATGCCCGAAGACTAAATACTAAAACAAAAATTTTCCTAAGTGTTGAGTTCAAACCTGATTTGAACTAACCAGAGGACAAAAACAAGTCTCAGGGGCCAGATGCCCGAAGACTAAATACTAAAATGAAAATTTCTTAAGTAGTGAGTTCAAAAACGTTTATCTCGGGCTAGTGAAATAGCTAAACCGAAGTAACAAGAACAAAATACCACCAAATTGGGAAAATCCTTTTTCATTAAAATAAATATAAAATACAAAAACACCCTTCTAAAAGGGTAAGTACATGATGAAGTGCAGAAAACCTAAGTCCTATTTAACTTAGGGGGAAAACTAGTCTTCTCCCTTTAGGAGGGCAGCAAACCGCTTCTCATTCTCAGAGGCCGGTGGGTCTTTATAAGGAAGGGGCACTCCCATGAAAACATCAAAATCTTCTGCAGTCTTATACTCCCGATCAACAAGGGGAATATACTCCATCTCGTACCTATCCCGCCATGCCCTTACCGATCGAACATCATAAATTATGACATACCGCTTGTGCATATCCAGACCACCCAAGTGACACATCTCTACCTTAGATCGCTCAAGAGCTAGAAGATTATCTGACTCCGTCTTTTTGGCAGCTATCTTTTGGTAGGCTGCCTTCACCTCTGCTAGTTCAACAGCTAAGACCCTCTTTTCAGCCTCTCCGCTCTCCAGAAGGCTCTTGTGCTCAGATACACTCTAGCGAAGACCATACGCCTCCCTGGCCAAAGTGATATGATGATCATTATTTTGCTGAAGTTAAGCCTACATCTTGGCCATTTCTCGGACATCGGACTCCAGTGAATGATTATAAGCCTGCTTCCCATAAAGAAGCTACACAAATAGGGAAAAGAGTGCATGTTAGTACAGAACGAAGTAAAAATAATAAACTAAGGTACAAAAGAAAAGTCGAATCACCAACCTCCATGGCCATCGATGAGCCTTTTTGGAAAAGCTCAGTCCTGGAAGCAGCCCTATCGGCAGGAGTCCAGACCCCCTTCGCCATAGCCCAAAGAGCTTCTGGCTGACAGATGGTAAGATGGTCAGCACAGATCGGAGTCCCACCGGGAAGGAGAAACGTTAGCTCCCAGGGAATTGCGGTACGGGGGGTATCCTGAGCCTGAGGAGTTTCGCTTGTTGAGGCATCAGTAGTATGGGTCTTGGGTCTTTTATTGGCCGCTCCACCACCCATACCAGATCGAGACCTGGTGGTTGCAGCATTTGCAGGAGGAGGCTGAGGTGGATCTGCAGGAGTTTATGCGGGCGGAGGTACCGGAGGTGCCGGGGGTGCTGTCGAGAGTGATATGGCGTCAACCAGATTAAGCCCTTCAAGAACCTGAGTACGTCTGGAAGAAAGGGGCCTGAGGGGCAAATCCATCCTGTCAATAGCAGCACCCAAGTTAGAAATCATCTCCATATTGGCCTTAGTCAGAAGAGTAGTGGCAGATTGGACATTGCTCGAGATCTTGGCCTTTAGAAGTGCAAACCGTTCTTTTATGAGGGATAAGGGAATTTCTCTATCCTCATAGCCTAGAAATCTATATGCGTATTCCCCCTGATGTAAGTCACAAAACTCAAAAAAATAAGAAGCTTTATGGAAGGGACGGTAGACAGGCAAACGAATAGGACCTAAGGTGTTTGGGATCGGGAATATCAGAGAGAACGGGTAAAACCAGTTGCCACTAACAATTACCATTCTCTCCTTCCATCCTTTATCAGATTTTTCCGTATCAGAGCATATGCCCCGACCCTAGAAGGGAAAGAGGTTGTACCTACCCTTGTTTTCTTTGGTATTTTGGAAGAAATAACAGAGAAACAAGTCGGCTAAACCTAGATTGAGGTCTAGATCCCTATTGTATAGAAGAAGCATGGCCAGAATCGTAAAGTTGTTCGGGTTAAGCTGAAGAGGGTGTAACCCTAGCATAAAAAAGACATAATGAAAGAAAGGGTGAAGAAGAAATCTTAAGACTTTGAGATGAGCCGCCAATAGCAAAATGCTACCTGGTTGAAGTCCCTCACTCTTAGAGAAGTCTAAATAGCCTGGGTAAGGTGCCACACGAACATCACCGGGTACATTAGTCTCAGCCCGAAGATGTTTTACATCCATCTCAGGCCTTGTTTTCTTAAAAGGAGCGACCGAGAAAGGTTCAGAAGGATTGGGGTTCATAGACTCATCATTATCATGAGAACCCCCTGTAGCGGGTGTTTCTGGATTAATTAACGAACCCGGAAGGTCAGTATTCGAGGGAACTATTTTTGAAGCAATGGCCTCTTGGCGGGCGGAAAAAGGACTATCACTACTGGTTGAATCAGGGTCGGTTCCAGAGGACAGAACGGCCTTCTCTACTGACCTAGTATCGTCACTATCAGACATAGTTTCAAAAATGTAGAAGAGACATATGGGGGGCAGAGATGAAAATTGAAAAGAAGAAAATGCTATCTGATTTACACGGTTTATAGAGTAGAGGCAGAAAGAACTTCAGAAAGGGGTAAGTGTCTATTCCAATGGAGGTTCCTAATACCGACTGAAGAAATTACAGGAGTCAAAGAGAAATGAGTTCCAAGAATGTGAATTGAGAGATAAAGGAATGAGGAAATGAAATGATTAAGTGTGTGTTTTTATAGTGAGAAAGAGGCAAGCCAATAGTCCGCACGAAGCCTGAAGGTCGCACGTTACACGACAAGCCGTCATGGTGCGAAAATTGAGGAAGTTATGGCCTCACATTTTGAAATGCAAATAAATGCCAAATAAAGTCTTGCCACATCACCACCATCATTTCTCATAAAGACATTAATGTATATGTGTATATATAAATTCTATCATGGGCTATGAATTGGCCCATGAGCCCATAACCTCAGGGGCCTATGTAATAGCAAAAAATTTATTAGGCCCAATAAAGATGGGCCATAGGACTGATGGGCCGTAAGACTGATGGGCCACAAGACTGACGGGCTACAAGACTGATGGGCCATAGGACGGATAGGCCTGGCCCATAGAAGTCTCTAGAAAACGAGTGATCCCCAAGTAAGGGATTTGTCCCACTTATGAAAGATAGAACCCAAAAAAGAAAGGAGTTTACCAAATCTCATGATTTAAAGGATTGGTAAACTTGGGTAGATGGGCCTGACCCATCTACTGAATTATGTATAAATACATGGTCAAATGATGAATAAAGGGATTCAATTTTTGTTTAAACCTAATTCGTTGTGTATTTTTCTGCATCTATATGTGTATATATATATATATATATATATCTACAGTTACAAAGTGATGTGTGAAAAAAATTATGTACTTTAAAATATGTATAAATTTCATATACTTCATATTTACTGTTTAAATAATTTTATTTATTTATTCTATTAATTCTTGTCTTTGTCAACCTTAACAAGAAAATATTTTTTATTATAAAAAATAAAAATAAAAAATAATAATATTTAAAAAATAAATTTAATTTCTTTCAATTTATATCATCCCATTATAATTGAAATATTACACATATGAAAAGGCAAAAATATAAAGAGAGAGAGAGAGAGTAAATATAATTGACAGGGGCATTGTGGCTATTTTTGAATTTGTTCTCTTTCTTCATGGAAATCACATTAATTGAAATTTCCTTTTGGTTTCACATGCCACATGTCACCCATAGAAATCTCCCTGTAGCAACGGAGGGCAGGGGACAGAGGGACCAATGTAGAGGATCCGGATACGTCATCAATCGACCAAAGTCAGTTCCTTTTCTAGACCGCAAGTGCTAGCTACTTCTCCCCAACAGCGCTTCTCCATAACAGCGCGTGGTAACAACGTTCCATTATTCTATAAAGAAATGTCATGTAAGATTAATTGTATTATAAGGATTTAAAGCACATCCAAAATGAGATTACCAAAATACCGACTAAGGAATCTTATTAAATAAAATACTAATTTTGAGAAATCTTTTGTGACGTGGAAAACTGACACCCTTTTATGACATACTCATATAATATTATATATGAAATCAAACATATATAAGGGTAAGAATGAGTTTTCACACCACTGCCATGATTAAGACAACATTAATACACTTTGTAATAACAACAGTCTTTTTCACATCACCAGAATTTTTTCAACACCAAATATATGAAAGCGTAGAAAAAGGCCGAAAGTTTATTTTAGAAAGAAAAAAACATCGGAGAGGAAATAAACCCAAATGTATGCTAATTAAAAATTTAGTGTCTGTGTAAAAGAACAAGAGAAATAATATATATGCGTGAACCTCTATATAGACACTAGGGTAAAGATAAAAACAGTATCTAACCTCCCGTCTTCGTCCTCCTTCATTTTCTCTTTGTCCCTAATCATGAGAATCAGAAAGCATGTGAGGATCTTAGGCCAGTTGTACTCGCTAATCTTGGAAACGTTACAAAGGGTTCCGGAATCCCATTACTGCATGTTAAATCAGTCCCCTTGGGATTTATTAGACTTCTCACCTGGTTCATCTCCACACCAAGTCAGTAAAGCTCTCGATCTCTTGCACTTTTTATACATCTTAAATTTATATACATGCATATCTACAAAAACCTTTTCTCTATATATCCTTAGTTCATCGCATTTTCAAGTTTTGTGCTCTAGGGCCTTTTTCCAAACCACACTTTTAGGGTTTCTAAAAATTGTAAATTCCACCATTTTCATCTGTGTAATTATACTTGAATGCTCAATCACTGAAATGGGTCTCTTTATTTTTCTTCATTGTTCTGTATAGTTTTTTTATGTTTGGTTTTTGCTTCGATGAACAATTATGTAGATCAATAAAGTTGCTAGCTTCACTGGAAATGTGAGCTTAAGAGATGTTAGTGTTGTGGAGAGGTAACCCATAAACATTTTTTCTTGATTTGGATTGTTTCATTGATTTGTTTGCTATTAATTCAATAGGGACAAATTAGGGTTTCTATTACCTATAACATTTATTCCTTTTCCTAATAGGAAATAATAGAGTTCTGATTAATCAAATTTTCACCTAAAAACTTCTTGTCTATATATCAGCGAGATATCTACAAAAAATAATTGGTGTTGATGGAAGACAATGGTCCCATCGAGGGAGGCGTTGTCTCGATGAAGATATCTACAGAGAAAGAAAATAAGTTAAAGGAAGACAATTGTCCCACCAGGGGAGGTATTGTCTCGATGAAGATATCTACAGAAAAAGAAAAATAGTTGATGGAAGACAATGGTCCCACCAGGGGAGGTGTTGTCTCGATGAAGATATCTATGGAGAAAGAAAAGGATTTGAAGGAAGAAAATGGTCCCACCATGGCTTCACGTAGGAGAAATGATCATTTTTGCTCTAAAATTGGTGACATTATTAGATGTTGTAAAACGGATGGAAAGGGTTGGCAATGTTGGAGAGAAGCAGAAGAAGGGCGTTCAGTTTGTAAACATCATTTAGACCAAATCAAAAGTTACAATAATTTGGTTCATTCTAGTGGGGGGAAAAATGATAAAGTCTTAGGGAAAAACGATGCAATCCATTGCCGTCGACCAAGAAAAAAGGTTGAAGTATCCAATTCAAATGATATCTATCAGTACTTTGGAGATGACTATGAGTTTATATATGAAGAAGACGAAAACGACCACCTCAAGGAGGAGGATAAAAATGGCCAAACGTTGCAGAAGAGAGGTTGAAAGCCTATTAAGGCTCAAGCATTGAAGTTTTTCTATCCGACGGTATGTTTACTATTGTGCTTGTATGGTAGATAAAGCTGCATCATTGAACTCTTTTGTATCAGACGGGATGTTTACAATTGCATGTGCTTGTATGGTAGATTGTATTGATTGTAGGATTGGGTTTTGTGCTGGCATAATTATGTTTCTCTTAAGTAGAACTTGTCATTTCATCCATTGATATGTGACTAGCATCGATATCTTCTTACTATGTCATGTCAATTGATACGTGACTAATATCCAATTATAGTTAGAAATAGTGCTTATATATAATAGGGATAGAAGGTGTTAGATGGTTAGTTAAAGTAAATTTTTTATGTACTATAATAATTCTATTTAAAATTACTAACTTGTAGTTAGTGCGACTCCTATAAAACAAAAATAAATACCTTGTACTTGTATATATAAGCATTACCATCCATTTTAACAACTCAATACTATGCAATAACAAATTATTTATCCTTCTGAAATCATAGGTGAGGTTCAAGTACAAGATAGGTGATGGATCTAATTAAGGTTTCCCCATAGTATGATTGTTGGCTTTTTGATAAGCCTATTGGTGAGATATATATTTGGAAAAATATAATTTCTCTATCAAGGCTTGGGAAATGAGCTAAAGTATCTTCTCATCTCTAAATATTCTTGGTCTTGGTCTGCATTGAATTCTTTATCTTCATTTACCTCAACTTTGCCACTCTAAACTACTCTCCTCCTTCCCCAACTGAAGAAGAAAAATTATTGTGGCTCTTATATCCAAACTTCAACATTGTCTCTGCCTGAGACAAGATTAGACAACAAAAAAAAAGTTGTCTCTTGGGCACCTTGTGTCTAGTTTAGTGATGCAATCCCCAGGCATGCCTTCATCTTCTAGAAAGCTATCAATAACAGGATTCTCACTTGAGATAGGCTCCTTAATTATGTTCTGCTCTGGAAGATAGTTCATAAATCACTTGTTTTTTAGTCCCCAGTAACAGGTAGAGGGTGGTCATTTGTTAATTCTAAAGGGTCTTTGCACTGCCCCTACAACACCTGGATGAGCTCATCTATTGGTGTTCCTCTCTAAAAGGTAAAATTCCCATACTATCCTTAGCAAGAAAGCGTTGTAACTAGGTTTTGTCAAGTATCTGGTATGGAAATTTATCTGTAAACTCGATTGAACGACTAATAGGGTGGAATTGACCTTGGGATATGTCATAGCCTTCCTCCTCTCTAGCGTTAGTTAACAGATTTACAAGCCTGGGAGCTCCAATATGGCCCCGTCCTACCTTCAGTACAACTTTCACCACTCCCCATGATCTGTTCCTAGTCCACACCCAAGTTACAAATGCTCCACCATTCACCAGATACAACCTCCTGGGAAGATCTGAATACCTCCAAAAAATCAGTTACACTATTTTTTATATTGAACCTCATTTTTCTAACACCACAAATCCCATTGCCTTAGTCAAACAATTCTACCCCCCAAATTCCCAAACTGACATTGGCTTCCAGACCACCCAAGTCACAATTTATAATTTTACAGAGACATCTTACACCAAACACAATCCGTCTTTATTAAACTAGTTCTTGGTCGAAATGATGCAAAAAAAGTCATTTACCATTCTCTTTACATCTTACAAGTCATCTCCCTCAAAGATCGGGGGAAACACCCTTCAGAATCCAGAAAACTAGAAAATTCACAATGGGTTATTCTCACTTTCACCATCTCAAATTTCAATAATTTCGATCATACCCATTTCGCTAATAGCCGTCCATAAATTTAACGGTATTTGTATTAATTTACGATATCACCCCTTATTTATTTTAATAAAATAACAAAAAAAATAGTGAGGTTAAAAGACAAAAAAAAACCCCTTTACCCCATTATGAAGTCCTGTTTGGATTGGCTTTTCAAACGCTGCTTTTAGCTTCGTGGATCGAAAAACTGTTTTGAATAGTGTTTGGAAATTTTTTTAAAAGAGTTTCTGGGTCTTGGAAGAGCGTTTTAAAGAAGCTGGGGTACCAGCTTCTCAAAATAGCTTCTGCTTCTCTTTTTCTTCTGTAGAAAGCTAGAAGCAAAAACTATGCCAAATAGGACAAAAATATAAATTTAAACCATAACGTAACTCCATGACAACCTAACTCCAAAACCTAACTTCAGTTCGTTGTTATTTTTGGTTATGTGCATTTACAAAATTGAAATCCTAACTCCAAGAACAATGCTTGGTCCATAAAATTTCAATTGCCTTCGAATTTTGCCGGCGGAAGAGATGGTGTCAATTAAAGCAGGGTCGTACACGTCGGCTCCTCCGCCGCCTACTCCTCCCTCTCCACCTCCCTCCTCTCCGGTTCCATCGACCACTCTGCCGCCCCTCTCTCTTTGATTTTGAGGCAGTCCTTTTGCTCTCTAAGTCACTGAGACCAATCTTGTGTCACCAAACCCACCCTCATTCATATCCTTGATCTCTCTCTAACCCATCCTCAAAATCAGAGAGTAAAGTTCAGTCAGGGTTACGAAGTAATATATACATCTATATGTATCCATATCCATATCTATACTAATTATAAAATGAAAAAAGAAGAAGAACAAGATCAAAATAGAAATTATTTTCCAATTTTATTCCACAGTGATTCAAAAAAAAGATTTTTATTATTTTTAAATTTTTATTTTTATTTTAATACGCAAAATATTTATTTAAAGTATATCAATAATTAATTAATTATGAGAAAAGGGCATTAATAATGCTTTTAATAGGATAAAGTGCAAGAAACCCCTTGAATTATTACACTCTTGTAACTAACCCCCTAAATAATTGATTTATTGCAATTTGCCTCAACTTTATTACAAAAAAGTATCCTACCCTTCTTATTAAATTTGTTAACTCTTTAAATTATATCAATAATATTTCACTTATTATTTTACTTAATGAAAAATATACGAAACTAATAACTTTTTTTCATAAAAATATATTTATAAATAATTTACAAATTACTTAAATAATAAAAAACTTTTTTAATTTTTTAATGTTATATATATATATGTGTGTGTGTGTGTGTTTGAATAATTATTTGGGTATTTTAAATTTAGTACTTAATCTTTATTTTAATAACCTAAAAGCATTATTATTATTACTAATGTATTTTTTTTTTTTGGGAAAATTCAGCAATTGTATTAGAACAATAGAAGGTTAGGCCATAGCAAATGATACAACAATGGAAGCTCATAACAAGGGTGATCTGGTAGACCCCAAACCCACCACAAAAGCTGGAACCAAGAGAATCAACCCTCCTCACAACTAGAACATAAACAATAATTATTTAAATGATCCATTTTAAAAATTATGTATAAATTTATAAATGGAGAATATGCTATCAATTTAGTGTTTCATGTTCTATATTAATTAGAAATTTGCATTAACTAATTAAATTTCATAAAGAAAGGTCATTTTGGTTACTTACGAAAAAAATAAAAGAGAATGGGGCATTTTGCAACAAAATGTAATAGTTTAAGTGGTTTGTTGCACGATTTATAGTTCAGGGGCTGGTTGCAAGTTTGATCTTAGTTTAGGGGGGATTTCATTTTATCCCTTTTAATATTATAATATATAGTTATATTATTTGTATTTTAAATTGTCATTTTCATAAAGGGTACAATCCTTTGCCAACAGATGCCACATTAAAAAAGGTTGCAACCTTTATGAGAAGTCGTCTTACTCTCTATAAATAGGAGATATGAGACAAATACTAGAGTTTCGATCTCATGTTTTTACCTTTTAATAGATTTATAATGAGACAATCAATTCTAACATGTACTTTTAAATATATCATAAATTTTGTTCATTTTTATCATCCCACCATATATAAGAAAAAAAGATGAAGCATTTGCGATTGGTCTTCACATAAGAGGTAGGTGGGTCGCCAATTTGGTTGCATGGCTGTGGATAGCCGATTTGGTTACATTGCTCCAATTATCTGATTTGTAAAATTTCAATTATTTTCAGGCTTGTTCTTTAATTATTTTGTATCCCCTTGCATTTTATTTCTTTCAAAATATATTTATATAGTAGAATAAGATAGTTCTTGAAATTATAATAGTTATGGCTACATCTTGGGATGACAAAAATACCCGCTCGACCTGGAAACTGCCCCGCCCCACCCCGCCCCGATTTAAGTAGATTTAGGGGCCTAATTAAATAAATGAGGGCGGGTATGGGTGGAAACAAATCCCTGGTCGGGTTCAGGGGTGGGTATGGGGGACCTTTACCCCACCTCGATTAACTACCACCGCCCCGATTAATAATTTACACAATTAACCTTATATATATTATATATTGCAAAATAGTCCTCATGTATAACTACAGATATAAAACCCTAATTCTAACTCACCCTCACTCTTCAACTTCACAATGGCGCAGACACACACACGACCACACACATTTTCACTTGCCACCACGCCCACCGCCGCTCGACCCCACCTAAGATCTGGTGCGCTCTCTCTCTCTCCACACACACACACACACACACACATATATATATAATATGTATATAAGTGTATCATCCTGATCTTCAATTTTGACTCAATTTATTTAGCTTTTGAAAGTAAATCTAAGGCATCATTGTCATAGTGCAAGGATCAGGGAATTTGGTTTGGATTGAGAAGGTTGAATCGAGGTACAAAAAAATTGCAACCGGGGTGTGGGGCGGGGCGGGGCGGAGTGAAGAGCAAAAAAAATAAACTAGGTGGGGCGGTTATGGGGGCCAGAATTAAACTGGGGTCGGGGATAGGGGAGACAATCCCCGCCCCGCCCCATTTCCATCCCTAGATATATCTATAATTCATTCATTCACCATAAGTCTTTTACCATGTGCAGAGCACATACTTCTTCCTAGTATATATAAATATATGGATTAATTTCATTTAAACCCCCTGAGGTTTGTAAATACTTTAATTAAACACTAGGGTTGCACAAAGAACCAAAGAATCAGACCGAACCAAAATGGTTTGGTTCAGTTCCAAGATGGTTCGATTCAGTTCCAGTTCTGAAAATTAAAGAACAAAATTATTATGTTCAATTTTGGTTCTTAACCATGTATAACCGAATTTTTATTGTGGGCTACAAATAGGGTTGCAAACAAATCGAGCTGAGCTGAGCTTTGGGCTGTTCAAGCTCAGCTCGTTCATTGTTTAGAGTCGAGCCCAAATATTTATGATCAGGCTTGAGCACCTCATGAACCTGAAAAATTCGGGCTCGTCTTGGATTGGCTAGTATATAATTTCGGTTCAAGTTCGCTAAACTCGCTTACTAACGTTACATTTTTATTATAAAATTCTAATCACTTGCAATAAAATGAAACATAAATGTAATACTTATAATATTATTAGGCAAATAACTAAATTTTAATGTATAATTATGAACTAATCCGATCCTTAAACGAGTTTATGTTTATGAACACAAATAAGCCTATACAAGTGCATGTTAATGAACATATATGAGTCGAGCCTACTATTGCTTAAGCAATTGGCTCATTTGTTAAACGATTCTGAAAATCGAGACCAAGTTCAGCTTGTTTGCTTAATGAATGAGTCTGATCCAAGTCGTTAATGAGCGGAGCTCGAGCCCTCGGTTCATTTGTAGCTCTAGCTATAAATGTACCACTTATTTACAAGTGCAGGATCTAAATAACATATTTAAAAAAACATGTATATAAATGATTGTTCGCTCAAAAAATAATCGGCCGCTACACTCGGCCGATTCTTGTTTTCCATGAGATGCTGTTGTACCAGAATTAGTGACGTGGTTCAACCGGTCCAAAAGGAATGAGTTCTTCGTATCTTTTGAACAAAAGTAGAGATTAGGCGATTTGTGCGAGATAGAACTCAACTTACACGAATGGGCTCTGATTGCCTTAACAAAGAAGACTTTCGGTAACCAAGAAGCATAAGAAAGGGAGATAAGAGAATTGAAAGTGTAATTTCCGGAAATTAAAGATACTGGGAATTGAAATAGTGCATAGAAAATAAATTACAGGAAAGAAAAGATTTGCAATAAAATTAAAGTTGGTGCAAGAAATTAAAAGGAACGATAATTGAAAAGTAAAGGCCTGGGTCATAATGAAAATAAAATACTGCTAAACACAGTGAAAGAACATGATTTTTGTGTTTAGTAGGGGACCCATAAAATAGAGATATGCGTTCTTTATTTATAATGAATAAAATCACATGATGATGACTATTTAAGATAAATAATCTGATTCAATAATTATCCAAATGATAATTAAGAAATAAATCCTAAGCTAACTTAATTCCCAAGTAAACTTCCTATGTAAGCAACAACATAAATTACTACAACTCATATTAGTAATCTCCTCCAAGATGATTTACACAAAGTGTTCCTCACTAGAAGGATTCTTCCTGTAAGAACACTTATTTATGTAATGACATTATTCTGATAAAAAATCATGTTGAGAGTTTTGTGTTTTAGATTGGGTTGTTAACTGTTAAATGTGTATATAAAGTGGTGAAGATACAAAGGATATTTAGTCGAACAACGGCTGGAAGCGGTAATGTAAAGAAGAAAAGATTTCAGAGAAATATTCAAAATGATTGTTTTTGTCCACCGCGTACTCGGTGGGAGCATTACCGAGTACTCGGTAAGTTGCGAACTTTCGCATGTTTGCAGAAAAGTGGTAAAATCCTCCAGTGTGTTTTGCGAACTTGCATGCGCACAGTTGGGTATTCACCGAGTACTCGGTAGAACAACCACCAAGTACTCAGTAAGTGGCTACGCAAATGTATTTGTGGGAGGTATTAAATTGATATGCAATCAATTTCTAACCACTTTGGGACATGATTTGAAGTTATTATTTGTATATTGGACTATCATTGACATATTTATTTATATTTGAAAGACTTAATGGTGGAAATACGAATCCTGAACGGGAAATGATTCTTACCATTAATTGATTAACTCTTCTATATATATATGAGTTAAACCTAAGAGAATGGGGTGGTTTTTTGAGAGATCTTTGCAATTCTTCTACAGATTCATATACTTCTACAGAGAGATATATATAGAGAAAATTATTGAGTGATTATATATTTTCTAGTTCTCTCTTGGTATGAGTTTTTCCAATTGTGTTTTTACACCGAAGATCGTTATGCACAATTGGATGACATAGTTGCTGAAAAATCACCACAGCTTGATCAAAGCAGGAGGTTTCATGTTCTTTTATCTATTGAGAAACGGAGCCGTCAGAGTACGGAGATCGAAGCAAGAGCTTCTTGGAACGCTGTAATAGCCAAAATTATATGGCCCAATAAAGGCGGTTCATAAGCAAGGACCGATGGGCCTGGCCCATAGTAGCTTCTAGAAAATGAGTGGGTTACAAGTTAAGGATTAATCCCATGTATGGGAAGATAGAGCCCAAGATAGAAAGAAGTTTATCAAATCCCATGATTTAAGGGATTGATAAGTTGGGTAGATGGACTTAACCCATCTGCAAAATTGTGTATAAATACATGACCAAATTATGAATAAAGTCATTCCATTCAACCCAATTTGTTATGTATTTTTCTGCATTTACACAATTGGCGTCGTCTGTGGGAAGCCACTCCTTGAAATCTTTTACAAAAGCTTCCCACTCTCTATTGAGAGCTTAGATTAACATCATCTATGACGGTTATCACCCGATCACAATAGTCAGAGCTAACTTTAAACGGAGGCCAACCCTCTCAAACCGAAGATCCGATCAGGCGGGCCTTGGAAGATAAGACCACCGAGTTGGAGAGACAGAATGCCGAGTTGGTGGCAAAACTGGCTCTCCTGTAAAATCCTCGAGAAGCTCAGAATAACGACCAGTCCAACCGGCAGGAGCGATCCGTGGGCCACCAATCGGAAGGGGACAGCCACCACACAAAGTCCAATAACGATCGGGAGGAGCATGCAGAGTCATCCCTACATGTGCTCGGGGTGCACAATCCCGAGGAAACCCTAACCATGAAAACGTTGGAGGAGATTATGATCAAATTCCAAAGGGAGGTGCTCAAGGATATGAAGGTTCAAACCCCCAATGATCTGGCCTCTAAGGCATCCATCGACGCAGTGCAGACATCGTTCACACTGGCGATCACTAGAGAGCCCTACCCGGAGAGGTTCAGGCTACCGAAGTTTACCTTGTTCGACGACACGAAAGATCAGACATAACACATTTACCATGTCCATACAAAGATGAACGTCTGCAATGAAAACGAAGCCTTACTTTGCAAAGTCTTTCCCACCAGCCTGACCGAAGCAACCCTGCTATGGTTTAGGAAGCAACCACCCTGATCCATTAAAAGCTGGCTCAGACTCTGCGAGTTGTTCATTGCCCAGTACTTTGGCAATTAAAGACAGAAAAAGACCATATCCAGTCTATTTACCACGATCCAGGAAAAAGGTGAATCCCTGAAGAGCTTTGTCTCGCGATTCAATGATGAGATGTCCTCGATCGACAATTGTGATCAACACTCAGCCATCGAGGCTTTCAGGATGACCTTGATTCCTGGAACCAAGTTCCACCAGTATTCAGTCAAGAGGCCACCAGCAGACATCGGAGAACTCAACTCCAGGGCACAAGGGCATCTCCGGATAGAAGAAGAACTGGCCATACGCCAAAGAAGGGCAGCATTTACAAGCATAGAGGCAAGAGCATCCAAACCAAAAGTTAAAGATCGGGCTCCAGATCAGAATCATCCAAACGCTCCTCTTGCACCCTCCCAAGCCCTAGAAAAACACCAGAGGTTTGAAGACAAGATCACTCCATTAAAGATTAGCCTGGCCAAACTGTATCAGGAAACTAAGGGTAAAGGGATATTCAGATCACCACCACCTATCAGGCAACCAATGGAACTAAGGGACATGTCAAGGCACTGTGCCTTCCACGGCGAATATGAGCACCACGCCAACGAGTGTAGAAGCCTTAGAAGAGAAGTAGAGGCCATGATAGCAAAGGGAGAATTCGCCGAATACATTGCCAAGGAGGGCACCCGATCAGATCAAACCTCACATACGCTAGCCAAGGGGACAGCGAGTCATCCTGTAAGAGTCATTCACATAGTTCACTGAGGGCCTAATCGATCAGAAGTAGAGGAAGCCCGTAGCTCCCAAATGCGCAAGCCCAGAGACTGCGAAGGGTTAGGGAGATCAGCGAGTTTCGAAGCCCGAAGGAGGATGCCCGGATAACTTTCTCTTCTGCAAATTTGCAAAACATTCAATCACCGCATGACGATCCATTGGTGGTCTCCCTCATGGTTTCAAATTGCTAGATCAGGAGAGTAATTATCGACCCAGGGAGTAGCGCCAACATAATCACTAAGTGGGCCTTTGAGAAGTTGAAGATTGATCCCCAAGAGATAGTCCCTTCTAGAAGCCCGATAGCAGGATTCGATAGCAGAAGAGTGAAACCAATGGGAGAGATCCAACTGCTAGTAACAACAACAAGATGCACGCTCAGAGATACTTTTATGGTGGTAGATGTCAAACCCTTGTACAATCTCCTCATGGGTAGGGGTTGGATTCATCGGATGCATGGAGTTCCTTCCACCCAGCATCAAGTTATGCGATGCGTTGACCCAAATGGAATTGATGTGATTGAGATCAGGGGAGATCAAGTGGCGACCAAAGAATGCTACGCTGTCACCCTGAAAGGCCTGAGGAAAAGGACAAAGCCGGGGCAAGCTTTAAAAGCTAGGGTAGTACCCGATGACCAATAACAATTACAGGATGGGGATGCGGGGAAGTTCAGATTTACCCCGATCACCCCGAAAAGATGACTTACATTGGTTATGGCCTCAGTACACAAGAAAAGGAAGAATTGGAGGCCCTTTCTGTGCTCCAATGATGACGTATTCGGTTGGGGCCACACGGACATACCCGACATCGATCCTTCAGTATCCCAGCATCCCCTCAACGTGGACCCCGACGTTAAACCCATTAGACAGAAGCAGAGACACATGGGGGCTGGCAAACGTATTAGTGGTGCAGTTCCCCTCCTGGCTGGCAAACGTAGTAGTGGTTCAGAAGAAGAACGAAAAATGGAGGGTGTGCGTGGACTTCACTAATTTGAGCATACCTACAGGACTGTTTCCCACTGCCAAAGATCGATCAAATGGTGGATGCCACCGCAGGATTCGAACGCCTGAGCTTCCTTGATGCATACTCTGGCTATAATCAGATACACATGAACCCTAATAACGAGGAGAAGATAACATTCATCATTGAGTCAGGTATATATTGTTATACAGTTATGGCTTTCGGACTAAAGAATGCAGGTGCAACCTTTCAGAGGTTAGTTAGCAAAGTTTTTCAAAGCATGATGGGATTTACCATAGAAGCCTACATTGATGACACGGTGGTAAAAAACAAGGCGAAGAGGGACCACTTGACTGATCTGCAACAGGTGTTTGACACCCTCAGGAAATACAAGATAAAGCTCAACCAATCCAAATGTTCATTCGGAGTGCCCTCGGGCCAATTCTTGGGACACATAGTTGATTGGACAGGAGTACAGGCGAGCCCAACACAAGTCAGAGACTTGTGGAGATGGAAAATCCAAAATCCCGAAAGGAAATCCATGTACTAACTGGAAGAGTGGTAGCCCTCAGCCGTTTCATCTCTCGCTTAACCGATCAGTGCCGCCCTTTTTTCCATTCCATAAAGGAAGTAAAGGGAGAAATCTGGGGCCGGAACAATCAGAAACTCTGAAGAAGCTCAAGAGCTACATGACAAAGCCTCTCATAGTGGAAACCTCGGAAGCAGACGTACCGTTGCACTTATACCTAACCATATCTGCAACATTCACCAGCGTTGCTCTGGTTAAGGAGGGCAAGGGGTGCCAGATGTCGGTCTTCTACACCAGCAAAGCCTTTGCCGATGCTGAAACCTGCTACTCCAAACATGAAAAACTGGTACTATCGCTGATCAATACAAAATGACGTCTCCGGCATTACTTTGAAGCACATCCGATCGTGGTACCAACTATGACTCTGATCAGATCCATAATGGCGAAGCCTGAATTATCAGGGAGAGTATCCAAATGGGTGATAGAATTGGGAATCTATGACATAACCTATGTCCCCAGTACCGCCATTAAAGGATAAGCAGTACCTGACTTTCTATTAGAAACTGAACCCGTAGACTCTCCGGAAGAAAGTGAACTAGGCTTGTGGGTAATATTCATGGACAGATCATCCAATGTCAACGGAACGGGGCTCGGCATAGAGCTCGTAACACCTGATGACACTAAAATTTAGCAATCTGTCCGCTTGGAATTCTCAGCATCCGACAATGAAGCTGAATATGAGGCCCTTCTAGCAGGAATTTGTTTAGCTTGAAGCCTACAAGTACTAAGGGCGGAAGTGAGAAGTGACTCTTAATTGGTCATACGGCAGTTGAGCAGGGAGTATGAAACCCGAGATCCAAAAATGGAAGCATACAAGGATTGGTCTTAAAAGAGACGATGGATTCCAGCAAATTGATTTTTGAGTAGATCCTAAGGGGTGATAATGTAAATGCCAATTGATTGGCCAATCAAGCCTCTACAAGAGGGAAATACCTGACGTGCGTTGTGCTGATTGACTTTATCGACAAATCAAGCCTAGAACCACCGAAAAAAGTGATGATCATTCTATGGGAACCAAGTTGGATGGACCCTATAGTAGATTATTTGAGAACGGGTGCCCTACCAGAATCAAAGCCAGAAGCTCGAAAGATAAGGATGAAAGCTACAAAATATGCACTCTACAATGGTCAGCTTTATCGAAAATCTTTCTCCAGACCATACTTAAGGTGCCTTACACCCTCTGAAGCCTTTGCGGTTATGGAAGAAATACATACTAGATCATGTGGTAATCATTCCGGGGGAAGGTCATTAGCCCATAAAGTCCTCACCTAAGGGTACTTTTGGCATTACCTGTCAAGACCTGCTGAGGTATATGCCCGATGATGTAAAAAGTGTCAGTTTCACGGAGATGCCATTCATCCACCTCCGGATTTGTTGAATCCAATGATTATTCCTCACCCATTTTCCCAATGGGGTATGGACATCGTAGGTCCACTCTCGCAAGCCATCCGATCCACTACACACGTTCTCTTGGTTACGGATTATTTCACCAAGTGGGTGGAAGCCAAGACGTACCCAACCATGTTATCAAGTTCATCTAGAGTCACATAATTTGTAGGTTCTGTCTATCCCAAACAATAATGATGGATAATGGCAGCAACCTAGATAGCAGGAAAGTTCAAGCGTTCCTAACAGAGCATGGGATCAATCAGAACACTTCTTCCGTTGGTTACCTGCAAGGTAACGGACAGGCAGAAAGAACAAACAGAACGATCTTTGATACTTTTATAAAAAAACTAAAAACAGCAAAATGAGCTTGGTTGGAGAAACTTCCCGAGGTCTTGTGGTCTTATCGGACCACCCCATGGCAACTGACGGGGGAGACCCCATTTGCCATGGCCTAGGTGCTGAAGCTGTTATTCCAACCAAATTAAAGGCGCCAACGTTAAGAAGTCAGGCCTGGGAAGATGGCCTAAATAATCAGCACCTAGCCAATGATTTGGACCTACTGGAAGAAAGAAAGGAAGTCACGGGAATAAGGTTGGTTGCCTACCAATAACAAGTCAAGGCCCGATTTAATCGGAAGGTCAAAAGAAGAGAGTTCCAAGTAGGCGATATGGTGTTTAGAAGAAAGATTGGGATTGTTGGCAGGTTAAGAGAGATATGGGAATGACCTTATACAATAATTGAGGTCATTGGTCGTGGTGCCTATCGGGTACGGGAGAATGAGACAGGCCACATCGAGCACAACTCTCAGAATGCTTACCGTCTGAAGATGTATTATCCTAAGATAGTTTTCCATTAAATAGTAATATGAGTATCTGTGTCCTGCATATGACACTTCTACTGATTATAATAAAGCATCTGTGCCCGATGTTCGGCACCTCTGCTACATAATTTTTAAAGTTTCGAATAAAATACCATATTTTTTATATATGTGAATGACTCGGAAAACATGCTCGGAAAGAAAGCTTGCATAAAAGTGAATACGCAAGAAAGAAATTGAAGCACGAAAACGGAAAATCAAATATTCAACGAAAAAGGCGAAAGTCGAAGACTCAAGACTCGGGGTAGATAGGTCGGTGTGTGATCATTGTAACAATGTATTTTATGCAATGATAATATCTTATAAGCTCAAGTATTAAATGAACCGAACTCAAATGAAAGAAAAAAAATGATTTAAAAAAAGTGTTCTTTGAAACCATAGTCGACTAGAACATTTCATGTAGTCAACTGAACCATGATGAAAGTTAGAGTTTTTAATCAATTGAGTTGTAATCGACTAAATGCACCAAGTAGTCGACTAAACCATCATCTAGTCGACTAGACCATCTCAAGTAGTCGACTAAACCATGCCGAAGGTTAACAAGTTTTTCATCAATTCATTGAGTCGACTAAAACCCTCAAGTAGTCGACTAAACACTACCATCCAGTCGACTAAAGCCTCATTGAGTCGACTAGATACCACCAAGTAGTCAACTAGGACTTCATGTAGTCGACTAAATCTTAGCAAGTAGTCGACTAAAGGCTCATTATTCTGCACTTTAACATAATTCTTTTCTCCATCTTTTGAGCTACATGTCTAATGCTTTTGAAACGACTTTTGTCTCTTCTCAATATGATATTCATTCTCAAAACCCTAAAGCCTCCATATATAAAGAATGAGACGTGTATTTTCAAAACAAGAGATTGTATAAGCGAGAAACAAGTCTTCATCTTCATATTTTTCTGAAAAAGCCATTGAAAGCAAGCAAGCAAAAATCTGATTTTCTGCAAAATCTTTGAAAATAAAAAACTCTAGTATCTCTTCTTATTCTCCAAATATTGTTCATTGATTATATCCTTTGAGAATACATATCTAAATCTATTGAGAAATCACCAAAAACACTTGAGCTTATCTTGATTTATCTTTCATAAAAACCTTAGGGTTTTTGAGTGTTTTTGTTCTTGAGTGATACAATTGATTACATACGAATTTTGTGATCTCGAACAAGTGAAGTCCAACGATTTTTTAAGAAATGATTGTTCTCTTGATTGAGAGACAAACTTGTGAAGCTTGTGTTGTAAAGGTTTGTCATTCCACCTGTGAAGGAAGGGCCATAGTGAAAGGATCGGGAAAAGTCTCAAGAAGGGGTTCTTAAGCCGAGGACTAGGAGTTACCGAACCTCGTAAAAATCACGGTGTCAATCTCTCTATCTCTTTTTCTTTACTTTAATATTGTGCATGCTATATTAATCTTATGATTATTTATTAGATTTCTTAAATTGAATTTATCATTGAAATAATTACTTGCTTTATGAAGTAATTGTAAATTTGTTATAGCTTGTTTCAATATCCGAAAATATTGAAATAGATTTTTGAACACCCTATTCACCCCCCTCTAGGGTTAATTAATGACTAACAATTGGTATCAGAGTCTAATCTCTATCCATTTTTAGACTTAACCGTCTTAGAGAACGATCATGGCCTCAAATTTAGTCACTCACGTTGAAGGACAATATAATAATAGGCCCCCATGGTTGATGGATCAAACTATAGCTATTGGAAGACTAGAATGATAGATTTTCTTGAAGCTATTGACTACCAAATGTGGCAAGTAGTCCTTGAAGGACCATTTGTATTAACCAAAGTCGTTGATGGAAAAACCGTTCCCAAATTACCAAATCAGTGGGATAACGATGACCGTAAGCTCATGTCCTACAATGCTAAAGCTAAAGTAAATTTAAATTGTGCATTGAGTCCAAATTAATTTAATCGTGTATCTACTTGTTCAACGACTAAAGAAATATGGGATAAGCTTGAGGTAACTTATGAAGGTACCTCTCAAGTACGAGAATCCAAAATTGACATACTCATGCATGAATATGAATTATTTGCTATGAAAGATGATAAAAATGTGAATTCTATGATGTCTCATTTTACAAATATTTTGAATGGACTAAAGCATCTTGGTAGAATTTTTCTTAGATCTGATGCGTCACGCAAAGTGCTTAGAAGTCTTCCGGCCAAATGGGATGCAAAAGTAATGACAATCAAAGAAGCTTATGATCTTAACACCATGAGTCTCGATGAGATATTCGGTTATCTTCTCACTTGGGAAATCACGTTAAAATCTCGTGAAGAAGAAACCAAGCCAAGAAAAGGCGTAGCTTTGCAAGCCTTTACCAAAAATGAAGCCAATGAGCCGAGTGAAGAAGAAGTGGATGAGGACATTGCTTTGTTCACCCAAAAATTCAAGAAATTCCTTCAAAGAAAGAAATTCAATGGTGGAAGATTCATGAGGAGAACCGAACCAAAAGGCGAGCCTGGCAAAAAGGAACCCCCAACTTGTTTCAATTGTGGAAAGCCGGGACACTACAAAAGTGATTGCTTTAAGCTCAAAAAGGAAAATGAGAAAAGACCAAACAAGATGGCTATGAATGCTACATGGGATGACTACGATTCATGTGACTCAGATGAGGAGGAAAATGGCAAGGAAATGGCAAATATTTGTCTCATGGCAAATGAAGAAGAGGTACATTTAAATTCATATGTATTAGATAAATCCAAACTGTCGTATGATGAACTTCTCTTTGATTATAATGAATTATAAGATGCGTTTGAAGAATTACATGATGAATTTGAAAAATTAGCTAGCAAACATATTCTTCTTAAGAAAGCTAAATCTTCATGTAGCTCTATTATTTCCAACTTAGAAGTTTCATGCAATGACAAAAGCATTGAGCTAGAAAAGGAAAATAATCGATTAAAAAATACTATAGATGATCAAATAAATGTCTTAGATAAATTTACAAAAGGTAAAGAGAACCTTAGCATTATGTTAGGAAGACAAAGAGGGTCATTTGATAAATGTGGTTTAGGGTATGATGCTTTTGACAAAGATACTCTTATTTTGAAAAAGAGAAAAACATTTAGTCATACATTTATAAGACAATCATCTCATACATCTTCAAATGATTATAAACATGTTACTTGCTACTATTGCAATAGAAAAAGAACACAAAGCTAATGCATGCCTTCATAGGAAGAAGAAAATTATGACAAAAATGGTTTGGGTTCCAAAAGGAACTATTGCATGCTTGCATAGAAAAGAGTATGTCATAACAAAAATGATTTGGGTTCCAAAAGGAACCATTGAATCTCTATCTAACCAAAATGGACCCAAAACAGATTGGGTACCAATGAAAGTTACTTGAACTTGTTTTGTAGGTATGCTTGAAATTCGCATCAAAGGGAAAATGGTTTCTTGATAGCGGATGCTCAAGGCATATGACGGGAGACAAATCAAAGTTCATTTATCTAAAACCATATAAAGGAGGAAACGCAACTTTTGGAGACAAATCTAAAGGCAAAATTATAGGGATTGACTCAATTGGTATATCCTCTTTTCTCTCTATAAATGATGTGCTATTAATTGATGGTTTGAAGCATAATTTGTTTAGTATTAGTCAATTGTGTGACAAAGGTTATGATGTTATCTTTAGGTCAAATGCATGCATAGTTGAGAAAGATGGGAATCAAATGTTCAATGCCAAAAGAAATAGAAATTTGTATACTTTGTTGCTATATGAATTGCATGAACAAGATGTTAAATGTTTTGTCACATCTAGCGAAAATAGTTGATTATGGCATAGACGTCTAGGACATGCTAGCATAGATCTCATTCATCGTTTATCCAAAAAATGATTTAGTCAAAGGCCTCCCAAAGACTAAATTTTCGAAAGATAAAGTATGTAGCGCATATCAAATAGGCAAGCAAATAAAGTCATCTTTCAAGAGAAAGAAATACATTACCACTTCTAGACCATTAAAGCTACTTCACATGAATCTTTTTAGTCCAGAGAGAACGGCTAGCTTAGCCGGGAAACTTTATGTACTTGTCATAGTGGATGACTACTCTGGATATACTTGGGTTCACTTTCTTGCTCATAAAAATGAAACTCACTCCATTCTTGATAAATTTTATAGAATCATTCAAAATGAAAAAGATTTGAAAATCAAGAAAATTAGAAATGATAGAGGTATGGAATTTGAAAATCAAGACTTAGAGAAATTATGTGATGATCTCGGTATGACTCATGATCTCTCGGCCCCTAGAACCCCTCAACAAAACCGTGTAATTGAAAGAAAGAATAGGTCTCTACAAGAGATGGCTAGAACCATGTTAAATGAACACAACCTTCCTTGAAGCCTTTGGGTGGAAGCGGTAAACACCACTTGCCATATAATTAATCGTGTCATTATTCGAATGAAATTGGGAAAAACACCTTATGAGTTGTGGAATGGCCGAAAGGCCAATATTGGGTATTTCAAGGTTTTCGGGTGTAAATGTTTTGTGCTAAATGATAAAGATAACCTAGGAAAATTCGACTCCAAATTGGATGAAGCAATTTTTCTAGGGTATTCTTCAAGGAGTAAAGCCTTTCGAGTCTTTAACAAAAGGACTCTAACCATGGTTGAGTCAATTCATGTTGTCTTTGATGAATCACGTTCACCTAGAGTTGACTTAGAAGAGGATGAGGCTGTTGAGATTGAGGATAATCTAAATACTCTCAATATCTCCAACTCATCAAGTAGCCAAAAGGAAAGGAGGGAATTTGAGCATCAATCAAATGACGACTTGACCAACTCAATGCCTAAATCAAGTCATAGGTAATCCATCAAAAGGGGTTAGTACTAGATCTCAACTTAAATATTTTTGCAATCACATGGCATTTGTATCTCAAATCGAACCCAAGAACTTCCACGAAGCTCAATGTGATGATTCTTGGATCGTAGCAATGCTAGAGGAACTAAATCAATTTGAACGCAATCAAGTTTGGCATTTACTTCCTAGACCCGAAAATTAAACTATAATTAGCACAAAATGGGTTTTTTGAAATAAAAAGGATGAGAATGGAGTAATTGTTCGAAATAAAGCAAGATTGGTAGCTCAAGGATATAATCAAGAGAAAGACATTGACTACGATGAGACTTTTGCACCCGTAGCTAGATTAGAAGCAATTAGAATGCTTCTTGCATTTGCATCATATATAAACTTTACTCTTTATCAAATGGATGTTAAAAGTGTCTTCTTGAATGACGTCATAGAAGAAGAAATTTTTGTAAAGCAACCACCCGGTTTAAAAATAACATTTTTCCAAATCATGTTTTCAAATTGGCTAAGGCTCTATATGGTTTAAAGAAACTCCTCGAGCTTGGTATGAGAGACTTAACGGATTTTTGACTCAAAATGGTTTTACAAGAGGAAAAGTTGGTAACACACATTTTACAAAAACCATTAAGAAAAATTTGTTAATTGTCTAAATATATGTTGACGATATTATATTTGGCTCAACAAACGATTCTTTATGTAAAGAATTTGCTACAAGTATGCAAAATGAATTTGAAATGAGCATGATGGGTGAGTTGAACTTCTTTTAAAGATTGCAAATAAAGTAAAGCTCGGATGACTTATTCATTAGCCAATCCAAGTACACTAAAGATTTGCTAAAGTGATTTGGTATGGAGGTTACCAAACATGCCATAACTCCTAGGAGTACCTCTATTAAGCTTGATAAAGATGAAAATGGTAAATGTGTTGACATTACAAATTATAGAGGCATGATTGGTAGTTTGCTTTACTTAACCGCTAGTAGGCCAGATATAATGTTTAGTGTGTGCATATGTGCTCGTTTTCAATCATGTCCTAAAGAATCTCATTTACTTGCCGTGAAACGTATTTTTCACTACCTAAGTGGTACAATTAACTTAGGGCTTTGGTATCCCCGTGGAACTTCACTTGATCTTATTAGCTATTCGGATGCCGATTTTGCGGGATGTAGAATGGATCAAAAAAGCAATAGTGGCACATGTCACTTTCTAGGACACTCACTAGTATCTTGGTCGAGTAAAAAGCAAAATTTCGTTGCATTATCTATGGTCGAAGCCGAATACGTTGCAGCCGGTAGTAGTTGCACTCAAACTCTTTACATTAAGAAACAACTACTTGATTTCGGTATTATTTTCAATCATGTGCCCATTAAATGCGATAATACAAGTGCTATTTGTATATCAAAGAATCCTATTCATCATTCACGAACCAATCATATCGAGATTAGGCATCATTTCTTACGTGATCATGTAGCTAAAGGAGACGTTGTATTGGTTTTTATTGACACTAAAAATCAATTAGCGGATATTTTTACTAAACCGCTCGCGGATGAATCATTTTCTAAAATTCGTAGAGAAATCGGAATGGCCATGGATATTGATGTTTTGTCCTAAATTATTTCATATTTTTTATTTTTCATTTTTTTTGTTGTTATTTTTATTTATTTATTTCACCTATTTTCACCATTTTTCATATATTTTTCAAAATTTCCTTGCCTCGGTCGATTACACCAAGTGCTCTAGTCGACTAAACAACCACTGCACTTAACTCCTAACCTTCGTCCTCTCCTAGTCAACTACATGCCAAACATTAGTCGACTAAATGGCCCTCTTAATCGACTATACCCTCAGCCCTAGTCGACTACATGCTCCTTAACTGACTACACCAACCCCTAGTCGACTTAATCCTCTATTTAACCTAGCCTCCACTTCATCTTCTTCATTCGCCTCTCCCATTCTTCACCCAAATCCATTACCTCTCCTCTATATAACCTTCAAACCCTCATTTCCTCACTCATTCCATCTCCATTTCTCATTTATTTCACATTTCCATCTATTTCCCTTTAATTTCTTCACTCAATTTCTTCATACCCATTCTCTTTGTCTCATCTATATATATCTCTATATACACTACTATATATCAATATATATATATATAGATATATATATTTTTTCGCACCTTCTCTTCTACAATGGCACCGAAGACTCGCGGCTTAATCTAGAAACGATCACAGATTGATGGAGGCCAAAACTCCACAACTCCACGCATACCTGTTATTGCAGAGGAAAATGACTCAAATGAACCTCTACTCCTTGATATTCTTCTTGTAGGTGACAGTGCTAGAAATCAATTCACCACCATCTTTGATCATCGTCCTCCTACACCATGTCGTATTGTCAATCAAGCTCTATGCAATGAAATTGGGGCTCGAACTTTTGACTTGTTCCGAGAAATTGGTCAGGATTTCTTCGTTTCCCTCGACATCCTAGTTCTTCCTCGCGTTGTCAAATCATTTCACGCTTCTCTTTCAAATTGCAAGGAGTACTTTCTCCCACATCTTCAGATTTATTTGGTTGGTCGCGATGTGACTTTTCCCGATAGGGAAATCAATCGTATATTTTTGCTTCCTGATGATGGCATCCGCCATTTTTCCAAGCAGGATTGGTACAAGGCTGATGGGTTTGATTGTCTTGAGGCAGTTAGGACAATTTGCATCGACAAAGAAATCACGCAGACAGTCGGCCTTCTCACTTCTATACTCCTACCCGAGGCAAGGTTAATTCACAATGTCATTAATTATTCTATTTTGCCTAAAATTGGTAGTCGTAGTAGTGTGTCGCATATGGAGGCGTTTCTTGTTTAATGCGTCATGACAGAGACACGAGTGGATTTAACTACTATTTTCCGCTCTGTCATCCTTACATGTCAGCGCAAGCCATCCGATCCACTTTTCTTTCCTGCATATATTACATATCTACTTCAGCAGGAAGGCTTTTCTTTTCCAAATGAGGTGTCCGAGCATCATCCTATTTTTCTCGATCCTACTCATGTCAAGCATATGCATATCACCTCTGATGTGGAAGGGAATTTCATTACCGAGAGTGCGCCTATTCCTCATTCGCACCCAGCCACAGGCATTTCTACACCGCGCCAAGAAGCCTCTTCCTCTGTTCCTCCGTTGGAAAATGCTTCGGCTCCACCGGTTTTCAAGAATAGTGCTCAAGCTGCTCTTCTCAACCAAATTCTTGGGGTTGTTCAGAGCAATGCGGAGATACTTAAGCAACAGGACCAAGTGCTTCAGTGCCTTGATGCAACTGTGACAAAAAATACGGAAGCAATTCGAACGGTCAACGAGCGCCTAATTATTTTTGATAAAGAAATCTCTACCCGTATCTCTAGTCTTGCCTCGTCACTTGATGACCTTACTCTTGGTCTCGCGGCCCCTCGCTCACACGCCCCTCGACGCTGATAAAAAGGGGGATAAATTATGCTAGTGTAGTATCAAGTACTTCATTATCTGTCATTAGCAATTTATGTTTTTGTGTGGCTTATTGGTGTTTGTTTGCGGCTTGTTGTTTGTTATTTCCTGTTTTCATTAATATAACAGCTTGTACTCAATTTGAATCATCTATAAAACACTGTTTTTATTATCTCAAATGTGCCTAAATATTAATTGTATCAAAATGCCCATTAATCTGTAAATTTCATTTACAAAAGGGGAGCATTTGAAAAAAAAAAAATTATGCACATGTTGAGGGGGAGCATCACTTGATGTTTAACCATGTAACACCCCGTTTCATTTTCACTTTTTTCTGAATTATTCCCGATTTATTTTCGGTGATGACGTCACTTGTTCATGACGTCATGGTTACTCTGTGTATTTTACGAGTAGATTTTTCACGTTTACGCTTGGATTCGATTTCGCGACTTGACGATCATCACCTTAACGACTTTGTGGAGTACCGATGATGACTATGTGACTTGACAGTAACGTTTAGTAGTTTCGGATTTGGTGAAACTTTTACGTGTATTTTTGTTATCGACTACGTGATTTAGTTGTGACGATTGACAGCTAGTGTTATCGACTAAGTGGATTTGTTTCGACGGTTGACGTTTAGGGCTTCGACTCGGTGATTTGAGTTCGGTAGTTAGTGCTTTAGGGGTTCAACGTTTTTGTTTCCCTGGTTATGGGGTTAGTACGTGCCTTGTTTAGCTGACGTGCTTAGGAGTATTGATAGTCCTTTCATTTGTTTTATTTATGTTTGTATGTACGTGCTCTGTGTGTTGATGCCCTGTGTATTGATGTGGCATTAAGTTCCTTAGATTGCTTGACTTACGTGCTTACGTGTATTTGTATTGCCATGCTCGTTTTTCATATTTATACGTACGTGATGAGTGTTAATGTGATTTTGTTTCAACCTGTAGCGTTTAGTATTTCGACTAGACGACACGTTTGGTTTCCGGATTTTATTAGTTATTTCGGATATCGTGGGGCTTTCGGTGATTTAATTGGTGGAAGAGTTTCGTACCCGGAGTACTTGTTTAAGCTCGTATTATTCTTTGGTGACTCGTGAATTTTATGGATTCACGTGGTACTATTTGGGGAGTTCTCGGTATATTTTCGAGGTTTATTGTACACGTATATATTATAATTAAAATTATATATATACGTGTGAGTATTTATTGGGAATATATATATATATATATATATGTATGGTGAGACATTTTGGATTATTATTGCCTAGTAATTAAAATATGTAATAATTATTATTTATTTGTTATTAATCAAAATGGGAAATTATATATATATATATATATATTAATGGGAAATTGATATATATATATATATATATATAGAGAGAGAGAGAGAGAGAGATAATATAGGTCTTGGGGATTAAAGTGTGAATTGACAAGACATGAGAGTCACACATGTAAATATGGGAATTGGAAAGTTATTTTAGTAATTATGGAAAATGGCAAAGTCACTTGTGCAATTATGAAAAATTGGAGAGTTGTTAGTGTAATTTAGACATATGTATGTATATATGAAAGAATTATATGGGGGCCATAATGTAATTATGGAGAAAGAGAGAGTTACATTTGCAATTACCCATAAATATATACATATGTATATGATTCAGTCGCTGAGACAGACACCAATTCTCGAAGCTTCTCCACTCTTCATCTGCTCCAACTACCTCACGCACAGACCTGCTTCTCTCTTATCTTCATCATAGATCTGTTAGAGAGAGAGAGGGAATCGGAGCTGGAGAGTGGTGGTTGCGAAGAGGAGGCGCGACCTGTGGGTGGTGTTGTTGGTGGTTGTAGGTGTCGACGATGGTTGGAGTTGACGCTGGTGGAGCTCGCTTGAGATGGAAGCAGCGGCTACGGCGAGAAGCAGCGGCGCCATAGTTGCATGGGGTTCAGCCGCGTGTAGGGACGAACCGATTCGTGTTCGATCTGGGGTTTTGGTAGGAGTTGTTTTCACCGTACATGGGGATGACGACGGCCAGGGGTGGCGTGATGCTAGTGTTGGCGTGCAGTAGTGGTCACGCAGGTGGTGGCTCAGTTCAGCCGGGCGTGGTGACGAACAGGGAGGTGCTCGGACGGACTGAGTCGAGTCGACTCAGTGGCGAGTCAGGCTCGGTTTGGGTTGATTTTCGGAGGATAGCTCGGCTTCGGTACCGTGTATGTTATATCCGAATTTGGTGCGTTCTCTGGGAATTTCAGATTTTCGGTATGAATTTCGATGTTGATTTTTGTAGATTTGTTTTGATTTATTTATCGATTGCTAACGGGTTTCAACTATATTGAATAGGACTGTAAGGCGGTGGTTTCGACACATTCGAAATATTTTTCGAACAACTTTGGGTGGCGAGTACTATTCATGACCGATACTGCTCACGACGGGACTGTTTGTAAGCGTTTAATTTAGGTGGAGAATTTTATATATATGTTTATCTAGCACTCACTAATAGTGCGTAGAAAATGCTAAGTTGCCCCGTTGTATGTTTATGGATAATAAAAACATTAAATTAAATTCCTAAGCGATAAATGGAATTTAAGAATTTTATAAAATTCACAAAATACCCATAACCGAATAAATGAGGTCGGGAATAGAAATTCCCTAGGAAATTAAATAAATTAATTCCCTGAAAATTTTTAAGGAATTAAATCCTACTTAAATTGGATTAAAATAGGTGGTTTAGTACCCCTGGACTTAAAAGTAGGATTTTGTATAATTTTTATGTGAAATTAGAACCTGTAATTAGCCCCCGGATTATATGTAACTGAAATTAAAATACAATGGGGGCGGGGCAGATTTGTATTGAGGGACGTAGGCCGGTTAATAAATATTTCCTCTATTATTTATATTTTATTGAAATTAAAAATATGTTAGGGGATTCACGAGAATGAGGGACGTTATAGACTTGATTTTTAGTTCCCTTGATAATTTTATCGTAAATTATAAATAAATTAAATTGCGAATTTAATTGTCTAATTTTCCCTGAGGCGGATTAATTTGGAAACAATTATTGGGAATTAAATTAAAAGCATGTTGTCACATAAAATCTATAAAGATTGAGTAATTGAGAACCCGATTATTTCTGTGGTAAATGGAACTTTATTTACTATATAATTGAAAATGTGAAACATGCGTGGTGTGAGATTGCTTGGCTTTTATGCCGTGTTATTAAGCATATTAAATTCATATGGATGCATTTTGCATTCATATAGCACCATGTTATATATATGTTGTTTCGGTGCACGTTGCATGCCTCATTTATATCATGTGCATGTCTGGTTCGTTTGGAATGTCGCAACAACTGGCCAGGGGGTGGTCTAGCACCCAGGGAGCTAGTAACTCTCAATTCTCTAGACATTTGGGGGTGAGGGCTTGCGCCTCACTTGCCGATTCCCAGGCGGGCTTGTGGTCCCCGCACTTTCTTTGGCGACGCCCACCCTTCCTGTTATGGGTTTGTTGCCCCAACAGTGAACGGTTTGGAATTCCTGGATATTTGTGGCTAGGGTTGCATTGGAGTTGCATTGTCATTGCATTGACATACATATTGAGCATTCATTCGTTTATATGATCGTTTATGGATCTTTTATATTGTAGATATTTGTTGTTATTAAACTGATGATATTGGTAACTTTATTATAAATGGTGGAAATTAATTCAATGTGATTAAAAGTTAAAGCTTTTAAAATTTAAAAGAAATGAAATGTAATAATGTTAAAAACCTGGATTAGTAGAGCCATGGTTGGCATGTGTTCCAGGTGGTTACATGAATATAGATGATAAGAGGTTTTGTTAATTAAATATTTTCCCCTTGAGTTGAAGTTGAGTTGAGTTGGCTAGTCATATATTGAGAATTGGTTGTGATTGGTTAATAGTGTTATCACTGGATGATTATTAGACCACTTTGGTAGTGGGGAGAGTTGTTCAGGTTAAAGGTCGGGTAAGACTCGTTAGTCTGACCTTGTTTCTCTTTAAAAGTGTTTCGAGTGGTAAATGGTTGTTAGCCGTGTGCCTTGAAAATCTCATTTCCTGTATGTTCTGGTAAAGTTGGTGAACTCTGGACATGGTTTGTCCCGTTCCTGAGACTCGAGGTCAGTTCTGAGATCTAGATATGTTTTAGAGTTGATTGTTTCAGATTCCTCCTAGTTGTTCCGAGGAACACTTGAATCCCGGTGTTGGTTTGGTAACCTTTGAGGATTTGTTTATAGGTTCCTATATTAAGTTGAAGATCTTAGAACATGTTTCGAAATAAGTTTGAATGTGACTTTGAGGTGATATTCAGTTGAACCCTAGTAGTTCATTTCCCCGTGTTATTGTTTCTTGGGTTTTAACCCGAACATGTGTTTCTAAGGTTTCATTCCTTAAGGTAAGAAATATGATCATTCGTGGTTGTCTGTGGATCTTCTCGGGTAAGAGAAGTGAGATTAAGTTAAGCGCACATAGTGCGATTCCTAGTGTTTGGTTGGGTTAGGAGGCATTGGAACCAAATATGATTTGACCGGGCCCTAACTTATTCTTAAAAACCGGTTGAATCCTTCGAGGTTCAACATTTGTTTAAAAAAAAATCCGAGGGCTATGGCATCTGTTTGGGACTAAATGACTCTAGTAACCCTTTCTTGCGCCTCTGTAGGCGATATGAGTTAGAGGTGACCTTGTTGATCTGTACCCTTTTTAGTGCCTCGATAGGCAGGGTGAGTTAGAGATAATTCGGTTGGTTACTGAATCCAGTGTGGTGATTATATATTTCCTTCTGTATTTCTTTGGTGTGAATGGATTAGTTCAAGAAATATTGTAAACAAAAAGAACTGTATTGAGGATACCATTGGACTGTATTGAGGATAGAAATTGTGAGAGTGAGACTCTCTAGGTATGATCTGATAGAGGTGATGTGTAAGAATTATGAATTAATTGTGGACAAGATTATGGTTTTTCTCTTCTGGTAGTCCTAGTGAGTGATCTTACCTCCTAGGAATCTTGAGTGGCGTGCTCGGTGCACGGTATAATAGGTAGTTAGTTCTAGTTGTATCTCTAGACGAGAGTAGGTATTCGACTGGGTGCCTTTATACACCAGGTGCTAGGATTAGCTGTTTACGGGACTTTATGTATATATATATATTGATCTGTGTTGTTTTACGACTCTTGAGTAGTTTCGAGATTAGTTGTGAGGTTATTGTTGGGTGTCTCAGATTGGTGGGGGTGCTATGGGAGACGATAGTTTGACCTAGGATATATGCATGCACACGGGATGGTTAACATTTTCTAGACGACTATGAGTGTGATGTTTTGATATTATGGTGAGCGCGTGATTTTTTGCTCACCCCCCACACACAACATTTTTCAGGTTTGCAGGTGGATACAGCACGGCATGCTTCGGTGGCGACGATACGGGAGATTTGGGGACGGTAGATTCATTCCTCCTTCTGTAATCATATTTATTATTCTGTTATTCTCTTGGGAGCCAGATTGTTGGCAGATCCCCTTGTGTTGTATCTTCGTTCTGTGTATTTATTATTTTGGGGGTGCCATTGTATTTGTTCGGCACTACCATTTAATTTTATGTATTCTTATTTGAGCTTGGTGGCTCAGTCGGTAATTGTTGTTTTAGGGTGCCTTTATACCTTTTCGGCATCGCCATATGGTTTTCTTTATGTTTTCATTTGAGCATTTGGGGCTCTATTGATTTTAGAGGGGTTTGGAGAGGTATTGGTGTTCTTTTCCTTTACCTCGGCCCCACTAGGTTTCTGGAATGTTGGGCTACGTGCCATTGTTTCTATTTCTGTTGTTATGGGCAGGTTTTTTCGTTGGGTTGTCCGGATGTTCCATTTATAAATGGAATTCTGTCAGATTTTCGTTAGGATTTCTTTACTGAGTTTCTTTCACTCAAGTGATATGGAATACTTCATTTTCATTCCTATTCCATGTATTTCGATGTCATTATTAATCTTGGTTGTTGTTTTTGATGACGTCATACCTCGGGATTCGCTGATTCTCCAGATTGGAGTTTCAGGAATAACGGGGCGTGACACACCACTACCAAGAAAACACAAAATGTTTTGTCATCATCAAGGGGGAGATTGTTGGCTTTGAAATTTATTTTCGGCAAACAATACCAAAATTGATGATAACAAACCATTAAAGAGTGTTTGATACTAATGAAATATCTAGTTCATGTTGTCAACAAAAGACAGGTGAATGACTCGGAAAACATGCTCGGAAAGAAAGCTTGCATAAAAGCGAAAACGCAAGAAAGAAATTGAAGCACGAAAACGGAAAATCAAATATTCAATGGAAAAGGCGAAAGTCGAAGACTTAAGACTCGGGGTAGATAGGTCGGGGTGTGATCATTGTAACAAGGTATTTTATGCATTGATAATATCTTATAAGCTCAAGTATTAAATGAACCGAACTCAAATGAAAGAAAAAAAATGATTTAAAACAAGTGTTCTTTGAAGCCATAGTCGACTAGAACATTTCATGTAGTCAACTGAACCATGACGAAAGTTAAAATTTTTAATCAATTGAGCTGTAGTCGACTAATTGCACCAAGTAATCGACTAAACCATCATCTAGTCGACTAGACCATCTCAAATAGTAGACTAAACCATGCCGAAGGTTAACAAGTTTTTCATCAATTCATTGAGTCGACTAAAACCCTCAAGTAGTCGACTAAACACTACCATCCAGTCGACTAAAGACTCATTGAGTTGACTAGATACCACCAAGTAGTCGACTAGGACTTCATGTAGTCAACTAAAGCTTAGCAAGTAGTCGACTAAAGGCTCATTATTCTGCACTTTGACAGAATACTTTTCTCCATCTTTTGAGCAATATGTCTAATGCTTTTGAAACGGCTCTTGTCTCTTCTCAATATGATATTCATTTTCAAAACCCTAAAGCCTCCATATATAAAGAATGAGATGTGTATTTTCACAATAAGAGATTTTATAAGAGAGAAACAAGTCTTCATCTTTATATTTTTCTGAAAAAACCATTGAAAACAAGCAAGCAAAAATCTAATTTTCTGCAAAATCTTTGAAAATCAAAAACTCTAGTATCTCTTCTTATTCTCCAAATATTGTTCATTGATTATATCCTTTGAGAATACATATCTAGAGCTATTGATAAGTCACCAAAAACACTTGAGCTTATTTTAATTTATCTTCCATAAAAACCTTAGGGTTTTTGAGTGTTTTTGTTCTTGAGTGATACAATTGATTACATACGAATTTTGTGATCTCGGATAAGTTAAGTCCAATGATTTTTCAAGAAAGGATTGTTCTCTTGATTGAGAGACATGCTTGTGTTGTAAATGTTTGTCATTCTACCTGTGAGGGAAGGGCCATAGTGAAAGGATCAGGAAAAGTCTCAAGAAGGGGTTCTTGAGTCGAGGACTAGGAGTTACCGAACCTCGTAAAAATCACGGTGTCAATCTCTCTATCTCTTTTTATTTACATCAATATTGTGCATGCTATATTAATCTTCTGATTATTTACTAGAATTCTTAAATTGAATTTATCATTGAAATAATTACTTGCTTTGTGAAGTAATTGTAAATTTGTTATAGCTTGTTTCAATATCCGAAAAGATTGAAATAGATTTTTGAACACCCTATTCACCCCCCTCTAGGATTAATTAGTGACTAACATTGAGTTCAAACCTGATTTGAACTAACCAAAGGACATCAATGAGTCTCAAGGGCCAGATGCCCGAAGACTCCATATTAAAATGAGAATCTTCCTAAGTGTTAAAGTTCAAATCTGATTTGAACTAACCAGAGGACATCAACGAATCTCAGGGGACAGATGCCCGAAGACTCCATATTAAATTGAAAACCTTCCTAAGTGTTAAAGTTCAAATCTGATTTGAACTAGCCAGAGGACATCGATGAGTCTTAGGGGGCAGATGCCCGAAGAGTCCATATTAAAATGAAAATTTTCCGAAGTATTAAGTTCAAAAGTGTTTATTTCAGGCTAATAGCTAACCGAAGTAACAAGAACATAAAACCATAAGAAATTGGGAAAATTCTTTCATTAATATAAATAAAAGATACAAAAATAACCCTTCTGAAGGGCAATACAGGGCGATGTTCGGAAAAACCCTAAATCCTATTTACCCTGGAATTTAGGGCCAAAATTAGTTATGACCCGAAAAAGCAGGCTGGTCTGGAGCTAAAGGCATAGGGTCTCCTCCCTTCAGAACGACGACAAACCTTTTCTCATTCTCAGAGGCTGGTAGGTCCTGATAAGGAAGAGGCACCCCCATGAAAACATAGAACTCCTCAATTGTCTTGAACTCTCGGTCTGCCAGGGGAATGTGCTCCATCTCGTGTCTCTCCTGCCATGCCCTGACTCATCGAACATCACAGATAGTGATGTACCGTTGGTGCATGTCCAGCCCACCCAAGCGGCACATCTCTACCTTAGATCGCTCAAGAGCCAAAAGATTATCTGACTCCGCCTTCTCTGCAGCAATCTTTTGGTAGGCTGTCTTTGCCTCTGCCAATTTAGCAGCTAAAGCCCTCTTCTCAGTTTCCTTGGTATCCAGAAGACTTTGTACTTAGAGACACTTTGACGAAGACCATCTGTCTCCCTGGCTAAAGTGGTACTGTAACACCCCATATTATTTTCCCAATTTCTTGGAATTATTTTTCGATTTAATTTCGGTTGTGACGTCACTTGTTCATGACGTCATGGTTATTCTTAATGTTTCACGTGTAAATTTTTCGCGTTTATGTCTTGATACGACGGGATGATGCGACCATTGACTTGTTGACTACTTCGTGGATTGTCGTTGGTGATTACGAGAATTGACGGCGAGTTTAATGTTTCGAACTGGTGAAACGTTGACAGGAGTTCTGGATTCGACAACACGACTCATCAACTGTCTCTTCGGTGACTTCGTGGAATTTCTTTCGTGGTTACGTTACTTGAGCTGATGTTTTGTATTTCGGACGTGGCTAGAGGTTTACGTGGGCCTTAGTGCCGATTATATGGGTTCGTTTAGATGCCCGACGTTTAGTGCATCGACTGGATGATGGCACGTTTAGTTGACCGACGTTTAAGGCTCCAATGTTGTTGATCGAGTTCAGCATTTAGTGCTTTAGGGGTCCGACATTTTATTTTCCCTTGTAATGGGATTAATATGTGCCTGATTTGATTGACGTGCTATGTATTTGTGCTTACGTGTTTTGTTTGTTCGGTGTGATTATTTCTTCGTGTTTCTAAGTGCTTATACGTGTTAATGTAGCTGTACTTGATTATTATTTTGGATTCTTTTCGTGCCCTAGTTATTTGTAATTAATCGATGGATCTTGTACGTACCCGATGTTCCGCTGGTTGGGTTTCACACCTCGGACCATTTATTTCAGTTTACTTTATTTATCCGGCGTTACGATTTGAATCGGAGTTGTTAAGGATACGTTTGGTTCATGGGCTTTATCGTTATTGGCTACGCGGTTTAGTTTCAACGATTGATTTCAGTGCTTTGACTGGGCTACGACCAGTGATTTTAGGAGTCTCGGTGAGTTCAGACTTTATTCGGGGTTTCGGTGATTGGTTTCGTAACCCGGAGTATTTATTCGGGATTTAATTTAGTTTATATCCGACTATATAGCTGAATTATTTATTCCAGACGTTATTAGTTATTCGGAGTACCGTGGGGTTTTCGGTGATTTAATTGGTGGATAAATTTTGTACCCCAGAGTTTTATTAGGGCCTATATTATTTATTTGGAGTCCGGTGAAATTTATGGGCTCACGTGGAATTAATTGAGTGTCCCCGGTATATTTTACGGGACTTATTTTATTTATATAAATTTGATTATGATTATATATATATATGGGTTTCATACCCTAGAGTATTTATTTCAGTTATATTATTTATTAGGAGTCTCGTTTATATTTACGGGCACGTGTCATATTATTTCGGGGATCTTGATATATATTTTTTTCAGGATTTAATATTCGTATGTATATATTATAATTGGGAATATATGTATATATGGGTATTAAATGGGTATTTACATATATTTAATTATATAGATATATCGGGTGTATTTGTGGTTGATACCCGAACCTTCTGGTTCTTTCTCCTTCATCAGACCACTCTCTACCTGCTTCTCCCTCACGCACAGATCTGCTTCACCATGGATCGGTAGAGAGAGAAGCCGGTTGGAGCAAGGAGTCGACGACCATGGGGGTTCGCCGCAGTTGTAGCAGTGGCGAGTGGCGACGGTTGCTGGGTGGTCGACGGCGGCTGGTGGCGTCGGCGAGGCTAGCAGGGCAAGGAGCTGGTGGTGGCGCGACTGTCATCCGCGTGTGGAACGAGTGAATTCGTGTTCGGGCTAGGGTGTTACAGTTTGGCTTGGTGGTCGTCAGCTGAGGTAGCAGCGACGACGACCATGGAGGTGGACCGGTGGTTCGCGGCAGCGTGGCTCGCCGGAGCTGGTAGTGACGGCCAGCAGTGTAGCAGATCGTTGGAAGTGACGATGAACAGTAGCGAGTCGGGCTGACTCAGTGCCGAGTTGGGATTTGTTTGGCACGAAACTTTGAGGGTAGCTCGGCCTCGGTACCGTAATATATCCGAATTTGGTGCGAAACCGTTGAGCGGTTCTCCGGGAATTTTAGATTTTCGGTATGGTTTTCGGTTTCGATTTTTGTAGATTTGTTCCGATTTAATTATCGATTGCTAATGAATTTTTAATTATATTGGATAGGGCGGTAAGGCGGTCGTTTCGACATATTAAAAATAATTATCAGACGACTTTGGACGGCAAGCACTATTCACGGCCGGTACTGTCCACGGCGGGACTGTTTGTAAGCAATTAAATTAGGTGAGAAATTATATATATATTTTTACATATATATATACATATCTAACACTCACTACTAGTGCGTATAAAACGCTAATTAATTGCGTTGTATGATTAGGAGTAAATAGAATTATGAAATTAAATTCCTAGAGGTAGACGAATATCTAGGAATTTTATATAATTTTTGAGGTATCTGTAAATGGATTAAAGGAGGACGAATTAGAAATTATGTGGAGAAATTAACTAAATAAATTCTCTGAAAAGTTATAATAAATTAAATCTTATTTAAATTGGATTAAAATAGGTGGTCTAGTACCCCTGGATGTAAAGTAGGATTGTGTAGAATTATGTGATTGAAATTGAGATACAATAGGGATAGAGTGGATATTGAGGGATGTAGAGCCGACGAGTAAAATTATCCCCTGCTATTTATATTTTATCGAAATTGAAATTAAGATAAGGGCTTCACGAGGACGAGGAACATTAAAATTTAGACACAGCTTTAGTTCCCTTTCTAGTTTACTTTTCCCGTGAAATATGATAAAGCTAAATTGCGAATTAAATTTTCCTTGAGGTGGAATAGTTGAAAACAATCACTGATAATTAAATTAAACGTATGCGAGCCTATAAGAATTTATTATTATTAGGAAATGGAGAAACCAGGTGAGCTTGAGATAAATTGACATGATTTGTTGCTATAATTAAATTATAAATCATGCTTTAGAAAATGAAAATGTTTATATATGGTGGATTGGTTGTGTAAAACAGATTTTGAGACATATTTATCACTTGATAAATGTTATATTTTGATTTATGATTTACTGTGGAGGCATGTTATACATATTTTATACACCATGAGCATTTATATTGCATTAGGTGTGGTTTCATGTCTCGTTCATGTATCAATGGTTCAAGTGAGTCTTCCGGGTCGTCGCAACAACTGGCCAGGCGGTGTCTCTCGCTACCGGCGGACTAGTAATCCGGGAATCAGGGAGGCGTGGGAGGATTCGATCCGAACATGGTTTGTTCTGTTTCATGAGTCGATATGATCCTCGTGGTTGTGTTACTATGGCGACATTATACCCGGTGGTCCCATGCTAGATAGGGTGTCGTTGGCATTGTCCTTGCATATTATTCACATTGAGCACTCATTTATTTATATGATCTTTTACACAGTTGATATTTGCTATTATTGAACTGATGGTATTTGTAAATTTATTTTAAATGGTGGAAATTAACTCAATGTGATTAAAAGTTAAAGCTTTTAAAATTTAAAAGAAATGACAACTAATAATGTAAAAATATTAAAACCTAGATTGGTGGAGCCACGATTGACATGTGTTCTATGGTGATTACTTGATTATATGTGGAAATAGGCTTTGGGGTGAAATTGTTCCCTTTGAGTTGGACTCTAGTTGAGTTGGATAGAGATGTACTGAGACTTCGTTGGGTTAAGTGCGGATAAATAAAAAGAGATTTTTGTGATTAATTGCCCCTCCCCCGAGTTGGGTGTCTAGTTGCGTTGATTAAAGCTTTACAGGGACTTAGTTGAGTTTGTAATGTTCGGCCAGGTAGGCCCTTGAGCATTTGTCTGTGTATGAGGTTATGGAGTGGTCGGTATACTACTCTAGTTGATTTATATAAGAATGGTTGATTTGAGGTCTAACTTGGTATGATAGGTTAGTATCTTTCCATTTCTCTGGACAGTCCTGTGTTATAAGGATCCATTGAATGTAAATTGAGGTACCCCTTATGGTTTGAATTGTCATACTCCCGAGTGGACGTTTGATTGTAATTTCTAGACAGACTGACAATGTTTGAGGATGGTATTGATCCTTTGTTTGTGGTATAGAGATATTGTGATCTTAGAGTGTTATGGAGATCTTATTGTGATATTGGCGGTATAGAATTGATTTCTTTTAGTGCATACATGAGGCACAGTTTGTTTTTATAGTTTCCTTGACTTAGTCTCGGGTAAGAGGCATGATACAGGTTTATGCATGCGTAGTGTGATTCGTAGTACCTTGGGTGGGTTCGGAGGCATTGGAACTAAACAGATTTGACCGGGTCCTAACTTTTTCTTAAAAACCGGTTGAATCCTTCGGGGTTCAACGTTTTTCTTTAAAAACCCGAGGACTTCGGCATCTGTTTGGGACTAAATGACTTCGGTAACCCTTTCTTGTGCCTCAGTACGCTGTATGAATTGGAGATTTACTTGAGATGGTTGAATCTGATCGAATGACAGAGTTTGTTCATTTAGGTTACTTTCGAGGAATAAATGGTAGCAGTGTAAACCTACCATATGGTTACTAGTTGATTTTATAAATTCTCTTTACAATAGGAAGTCTCGAAGAAAACACATTTTAAGTGAGCGGATTATTTCTCTGGTTATTGTGGATAAGGTGACAGGTTTGAGGTTATGATTATGAAAGTGAGACCCTCTAGGAATGAGTGGATAGCAGTGTTGTATAGGCGTTGTGGTTTAGTTGTGGGCGTGATTTTAGTTGTTCATTTTCGGCAGTCCTAGCGAGTGACCTATTTACCTCCTAGGAACCTTGAGTAGCGTGCTAGGTGCACGGTATGATAGATACTTAGTTTGGTTGTATCTCTAGATGAGAGTGGAGTTTGGATTGATTATCTATAGGCCTAGGTGACATACTTAGTTATATTCAGGACGATATATATATATATGTGTGTGTGTGTGTGTGTGTTATTTATATGTTTTTGTTGATCTGTTATTCTTATGATATCTGTGGTAGGTTCGAGGCTGTAGATGAGATTATTTTGGGGGTCTCTGTTTGGCGTGGGTGCCACATGAGACAACTGACCGACCTAGGATAGATGCATGCACACGGGATGGTTAGCGTTTTCTAGACGGCTATGAGTGTGATGTTTTGATATTATGGTGAGCCCCCGAGGTTGTGCTCACCCCCACTACAGGTTGCAAGTTTGCTGGTAGATGCAGCACGGCATGCTCGACGGCGACGATACGGGGGATTTGGGACGGTAGTTTTATTCCTGCTTCCGTAATCATTTTTATGTATTCTTTTATTCTCTTGGGAGCCAGGTTGTTGGCATATCCCTTTGTGTTGTATCTCTATTCTGTGTATTTATTATTTTCGGGGTGCCTTTGTATCATTTCGGCACTACCGTATGATTCTCTGTATGCTTATTTGAGCCGGTGGCTCAGTCGGTGTTTGTTGTTTTAGGGTGCCTTTATACCTTTTCGGCATCGCCATTTGATTCTCTTTATAATTGCATTTGAGCATTTGGGGCTCTATTGATTTCTAGAAGGGTTTCGGAGAGGTATTGGTGTTCTTTTCCACTACCTCGGCCCTAGTAGGTTTCTGGAATGTTGGGCTACGTGTCGTTGCTTTTATCTTGTTTTTCTGGGCAGGTTGTGCTATTGTGTTGAATTTGAGTTGTCCGGATGTTCTAATTACAAACGGAACTTTGCCGGATTTTTGTTAGAATTTCTTTATTGAGTTTCTTTCACTCGGGTGACATGGAATACTTCATTTTCATTCATATTTCATGTATTTCGGTGTTATCGTTGATTTTGGTTGTTGTTTTCTGTGACATCATACCCCGGGATTCGCTGATTCTCCTTATTGGAGTCTCAGGAATAACGGGGCGTGACAGGTACGATGCTCATTATTTTGCTGTAGCTGAACTTGTATCTTGGTCATTTCCCAAACATCGTCCTCTAGGACATGGTTGTAGGACTGGATAGCATAAAGGAGCTACATAAATAGAAAAATGGTACATGTTAGTATAGAACGAAACAAAAATAGACAAAGGAATAAGCAAAATACAAAAAGGTTAAAGTGAATACCTCCATGGCCATCGTGGAACATTTCTGGAATAGCTCAGTCCTGGTGATCTTCTTCTAAGCAGCCCTATCTGCAGGGGTCCAGACTCCTCTGGCCATAGCCAGAAGGGCATCTGGATGATAGATAATAAGATGGTCAACACAGATAGGGGAACCATCCGGAAGGAGAAACTTTGGCTCCTAGGGGATTACGGTGCGGGGAGTGTCTTGAGCCTGTGGAGGGTCGCTCGTTAAGGCATTGACAGTCTGGGTTCTGGGCCTTTTACTGGCCACTCCACCACCGGTACTAGATCGTGGCCTGGTGGTTAAAGTATTTGTAGGAGAAGGCTGAGGAGGATCTAAATAACTTTGTGCAATCGGGCGTACCGGAGGTGCCGGGGGCGCTGTCGAAAGTGGTATGGCATCAACCGGGTTAGATCCTTCGGGGACCTGAGTGCGTCTGGCAAAGAGGGGCCTGAGGGGAAAATCTATCCTGTCAACAGCAGCGCCCAAATTAGATATCATCTCCATATTGGCTTTAGTCAGAAACTCATTAGCAGATTTGACATTGCTCCAAATCTTGGCCTTTAGAAGGGTAAAACATTCTTTCACAATGGATGGGGGGATCTCACTGTCCTCATTGCCAAGAAACCTATATGCATAATCTCCCTGGTGTAAATTACAAAATTCACAGAAACATGTGGCTTTGTGAAGGGGACGAAATATGGGAAGTCGAATAAGTCTAAAGACTCTAGGGATCGGGTATATCAGAGAGAATGGGTAGAGCCAGTTGCCGCTGATGACTACCATTCTCTCCTTCCAGTCGTTTTTAGACTTTTTCTTATTGGATTATATGCCTCGACCCTGGAAAGGGAAAAGGTTATACCTACCTCTACTTCATCTGGCATTCTGAAAGAAGTAGCAAAAAAGTAAGTTAGCTAAGCCTAAGTTAAGGTCTAAATCTCTATTATACAGAAGGAGCATGACAAGGATCCTAAAACTATTCGGGTTAAGTTAGAGAGGGTGCAACCCCAATATAAAAAGAACATAAGGGAAGAAGGGAGAATCTGAGTACTTTAAAATGAACCGTTGATAGAAGGATACTACCTGGTTCAAGCCCCTCACTCTTAGTGAAGTTTAAATGATGTGGGTAGGGGCCATAAATACATCACCGGGCACACTAGCGTCGACTCGAAGTCATTTGACGTCCACTTCAGGATGAGAATTTCCCTTAAGGGGGGCAACTACAAAGGGTTTGGGTTTAGAAGGATTTGCAGGGTCCTCATCATCAAAGGAGCTCCCTTCGTCAGACACTTCTGGATTTACTGATGAGCTTGGGAGATCGGTATTAAGATTAGTGTTCTTAGGTGGGGGAGTCTCTGGGTGAACAGAAGAGGGACTACTGTTATTTAGGGTCTCTGGGTCAGTGTTAGAGGACATGATAACCTCATCTACAGACCTAGTGTCATTATTCCCAAACATGTTTTCTACAGAAAGGTAAAAGAAATAAATGGGGGTAGGGATGAAAATGAGGATAAGAGTTCTAACCAACTTACACAAGATCGGAGGATTGAGATGAGTAGAACTCCGGTAAGGATTGAAGATTGCTCTGGTGGAAATCACTAACGGTCGTCAGTGTGAAATTTCAGGAATCAGAGTAGAGAGAAAGCTCCAAGGAAGAGAATTGCAAAGTGTGAGAGTGAAATGGTGGGTAGTGTAGATTCTATAGAAGGCCAGAAGGAGTTCAGGAGTCACGCACAGAAAATGAGGAAAGAGCGCCGCCATTCCAGCTATCATGTGCAAAGATCAAGAGAGCGTGGGCCTTTCATTTTGAATTCGAGATGATTATTCACCTAACTTAGCATTAAACCACCAACCACATAACCCCCTTTATTTCCAATAAATACATTATGCATATGTGTGTCTATATTCGGTCATGGGCCATGGAGTGGACCATAAGCCCATAACCTCAGGGGTCTGTGTAATAGACAAAATTATATGGCGCAATAAAGGTGGGTCATAAGCAAAGACCGATGGGCCTGACCTATAATAACTTTTAGAAAATGAGTGGGTTACAAGTTAAGGATTAGCCCATGTATGGGAAGATAGAGCCCAAAATAGAAAAGAGTTTATCAAATCCCATGATTTAAGGGATTGATAAGTTGGGTAGATGGTTCAGGGGTAGATGGGTCTGACCCATCTACAAAATTGTGTATAAATACATGACCAAATTATAAATAAAGTCATTCCATTCAACCCAATTTGTTGTGTATTTTTTTTCATTTACAAACGCGAGGGTTTAAGACTGTTAGACGTTGAGTGGAGAAAGGCAGATTAGGAGTGATTTGTATGTTTAAAAATTCATAGAGTCGTGTACTTCTTGATTTATAGTGCATTGATACCCGAGGGTATCCGTGGTTTTTTACTTGGAGTATTTTCACATAAAAATATTGGCGTTGTCTCTTGCTTTATTTTCTGCACCTATATTATGTATTGCGTGAATTATTGCTTTAAACGAATTGAATTAAAATTGAAATTTTCACAATTAAAATTTTAATTTGTCAATTAATTCATAAAAAACTTATTCACCCCCCCCCCCCCCCCCCTCTAGGTTTAGTTCACCATCTTCTAGGTAGTTTCAATTGATATCAGAGCAAGGTTTGCCCTGATTTAGGTTAACGACCTAAGGTTAGATCTTCAACTAATTAGATGATGGACTTACCTCGTGAATGAGGTTCCGTTACTAGGTCCCCTTTGTTTGATAGTTCTAATTACACGTATTGGAAGGCTAGGCTGAAAACATTCTTGAAATTTGTAGATGAGAGAGCCTGACTTGCTATAGAAATGGGGTATTTAGCTTCCACTATGATAGACAAAATTACTAATAAATCTAAATTAAAACCGGCTAACGATTGGACTACTACTGAAACAAATAGTTCTAATTGGAACTCTAAAGCCTTGAATGCTTTAAAGAATGTCGTTACCTCTAGTGAATTTAAAAGAATTTATACGTGCGTAAATGTCAAAAAAGCTTGGGATATTCTTCAAGTAACTCATGAAGGGACTTCAAAAGTTAAAGAATCAAAACTCCAAATGTTAAATTCTAAATTTGAACAACTTAAAATGGAAGATAATGAAATTTTTGCTAACTTTGAGGATAGACTAACCGACATAGTAACGAGTTGTCATAATCTAGGAGAGTCCATTCCTGAGACTACTATAGTGAAAAAGATTCTTAAGTATCTCCCTGAACGTTTTTGGTCTAAGGTTTCTGTAATCTTGGAAGTAATGAGTCTTAAAGAAATTAAACTAGAAGAATTGGCTGGAAATATAAAATCTTATGAAATGGAGATGTTCAGAAGTCCCCCTAAGAAGTCTAGCAGTGTAAAATAGAAAAGCATAACTCTTAAAACCACTAAGGATGATCATATTGAGTCTGATGAGGAAGGTAATAGTGATTCTAGACAGTTTGACATGATAATGAAACAGTTTTATAAAATTTTAAAATCTTCTCATGGTCAAGAAATGATTAAAGGAAAAATATTTAGAGATAAATCATATGATTTTAAAAATAAAAATAAATTCCAAAATCAGAATGACAAGTTTGACCCTAAGAAGAAGAAACCTAAATGTTTTGAGTGTCAAGATTTTGGTCACATAGCTACGAAGTGCGCTAATAAGTTAAAAATGACGAAAGGTCTAGATGTTACATGGGATGATAGATCAGATGATGATATAACTAGTGATTCTGCTGAGTCTGATTTAAAGGATAGGTATAAGGATTTGATTGCACTTGCAGCGCAAAGTAAGGAATTTGAATAAATTGTTATAAGATGGACAATGTATGGGGATGAAGATTCTGAGGATAATAAAGATTGTGGAGATTCGTATGAAGATTCATACAATAAACTCTATGAAAAGTTCACACATCTTAGCCAAGAATTCTCAAAATGTATAGTTAAACTTAAAAGTATTGACAAGGAAAGACGATTCTTAAGAGAAGATTTAACCAATACTATTTTTTCCCTAAATCAACTTCAGACACAAAGACTTCAATGGTCTGAAGAATTGATTAAGTTTGAAAAAGATAGGAAGTAGACTTTGAATAGTGTAGATGATATAAATAAGAAATTAGCTAGCCATTTTAAGATCTGATATAAATGAGAAATCTATGAGAATTAAGGTTTTGGAAAAGAAATTAAAGGATGCTAACTTAACCATTTTTAAATAGTCTAGTGGAACCCTTAAGCTTGATCATATGTTGAGTATAGGTAAATCTTTGGGAAACACTAAAGCATTGGGATTCGTAGGAACAACAAATAATTCAAATATCATTCCGAAAACTACATTTGTTAAAGCTTCTCAAGTAGTTCCAAGTTCTTCTCAAGGTAATTTTGATAGAAATCCTAATGTTTAATCTTATGTAAGAAAATATGTTGAGAGTAAATCTCCTTTTATCTCCAAGTATCATAAAAATTTTGATAATGGTTTTCAAAGGTTTGTTCCTATATGTCATCATTGTGGTGTGAAATGTCATATTCGACCCATGTGCTTCAAATTAATAGGAAGAAATTTGAATTCAAGAACAAATAAAAGAACTCAAAAAAATACCCAATGTTAAAGATCAAATTAGGGGTTTGAGTGAAAAGGTAAAGAATTTATCTAATTTGGCAAGTAGAACACCGAAAATTAGACAGGTTTGGGTTAAGAAATGTGAGCTACATTGTTTTGTTGCCAATATTGCCCTTAGAGCATGTTATTCTAGTTCATGGTGTCTTGATTGTGGATGCTTTAGGCATATGACTGAAAATAGGTCATTGTTTGGTAATTTCAAGAGCAGTAATATTGGAATTGCTACTTTTGGTAATAGGAAAAAAATTTAAAGTTTTAGGAAAGGGCACCATTGTTGCTTTTGGTCTACCTAGATTAGATGTTTATTATGTTAAGGGTCTAAAGGCTAATTTAATTGCTTAGCATTAGTCAAATATGTGACAATAATCATAATGTCAATTTCACTTATGATAAATGTTCTATTATTGATTCTTTTGAAAATTGTGTTATGGAAGGTGTACGTACATCTGATAATCGTTATTGGATTTTTCCTAAACTTTGTTCCGAGAAAGATCTAAAGTTTATATCCACAGATTCTCAGTTGACAGACATCTCTACAAAACCATTAGATTTTCATAAGCATGCGAGTCTTAGGAAATCTAGTGATATGTTCTCTTTAGAATAGATGTCTTCATATATATCATTCTAAGAATATCTTGCATTATTCTTTTTCCTAGAATTGATACATTATCATGCATTTTATTTTAATGCATTTTTATTTTGTTGATTATTATGCATGCATCATATTTTATTATTACTTTTAGGATTTTCATGCATACATTATGATATAAAACACCAAAACAATTCTTAGCATGTTGAGCTTGGCTAAGGGTACAAATGAGTGTCATATTTCACTCTATTCTCATATTTACTTTTCTTATTATGTTTATGGGAATTAGAGTTGTTAGTCTGACTTAAGGATATGAGTTATTCACTTGACATGTTTAAATATTATTTTTAGAACTCATTAACTTTGGGTGCTTGTTTTACTTCGGAGATGAGTGTAATACTTGTTGAAACTTTTAGTCTTTCTTATCTAATCCGAAGTGATATATAGGTTCATGAGCTATGCTTTGAAATTCCTTTTGCGTGCTTATGAATGTTGTGGTTATGTTGAAAGAGGAAAGAATAAAATAATTAAAATATAGAAATGCAAAAAATAGTTTTTTGATTTGAGTAATCGGGCCTCTTACTACAAAATAGCACATTTTTCGCGTAAAAAGGAGAGAAGACTAATGAGCATAAATCCCAAGAAATAAGCTCGAGCCCAGTTGGCCGAGACTAAAAAATACTCGCTGGAAAGTCCGAAGCTTAGAAAGATAAAAAGGGATAAGGTGAAAAGGTGAAAAATTAAATTGTGATTCCTTTATTCAACAATAAGGTCTGAGCTAAAGATCTGAATTTTAGCTTAGGTTTTGGACTGAAGTATCATCACGGTTAGTGATGAGATTATTAGAATTAGCACGTATTGTTTTCATCTTAATTGTTTGCTTGCACCTGAATATTTTTCATATATGGCAAAACTATGTAAAGTCTGTTTTATGACTACTTATAACTACAGGGTATGTGTGCTGATTTTCTTCACTACCGTGTTCATAATGGCTAAGTCAAATATGTGAATATGATGTGTTTATGATTAGCTCATTGTCTCTACTACTTTCCTCACATATTTCTAAGAACAAATATATATATTTTTCTTAGTTTGAGCATATTGCATTCATGCATTAGATTTAAGATTCATGTATCGTAGAGATTTTTATTACTCGAGAATCTAGATATATTCTTTAGAGTTTTATGACATAATATAAACTTTGATTACATTCTTTGGTTTTCCCGTATATTATTCTCCTTTAATTATTTTGATTATTTAATTCCTTGTCGTTTCAGTGACAAAAAGGGGGAGAAGTATTTAGTAAGGGAGAGTGATTATTTTGGTATGGGGAGAAGTATTTAATTGAGGGGGATAATTATTTGTTATTAATTAATGATCATTATGCTTCATCTTGATAAATTTGTTGTTTTGTTTATGATAATTTAATATTGATTATTCCTGCTTTTTGTTTTCCACACTTGCTTTTCATAAGTATGTTTGTTTAAGTGTTGTGATTACAAGATTCATAGATCATCATGAGATCAAGAGAAAAGTCTATGTCTATGTTTGTCGGTGTGTGTTCATAGGTATAGATTTTATTTTATCATGAGGATATATTTGTAAAATATGATTTTGTCTCAGAAATGCCAATGGAGAAATTTTAAGAATATTTATTTAGGTAATGACATTATTCCGATAAAAAACTATATTGAGAGTTTTGTGTTTTAGATTGGGTTATTAAGTGTTAAATGTGTGTACAAAGTGGTGAAGATACAAAGGATATTCAGTGAAACAACGGCTGGAAGCGGCAGTGCAAATAAGCAAATATTTACGAGAAATATTGGAAATGATTGTTTTTGTTCCACCGAGTACTCGGTAAGTTTTGAACTTTCGCACGTTTGCGCAAAAGTGGTAAAATCCTTTAGTGTGTTTTGTGAACTTGCGCACATTTGCGCACGGTTGGGTGTTCACTGAGTACTCGGTAGAACATCCACCAAGTACTCGGTAAGTGGCTACACTAATTTATTTGTGGGAGGTATTAAATTGATATGCAATAAATTTGTAACCACTTTGGGACATGATTTGAAGTTATTATTGGTATATTAGACTATCATTGACATATTTATTTATATTTGAAAGACTTAATGGTGGAAATACGAATACCGAACGGAAAATGATTCTTACCATTAATTGATTTAACTCTTCTCTATATATATGAGTTAAACCTAAGAGAAGGGGGTGACTTTTTGAGAGATCTATGCAATTCTTCTACAGATTCATATACTTCTACAGAGATATATATAGAGAGAAAATTATTGAGTGATTATATATTTTCTAGTTATCTATTGGTTTGAGTTTTTTCAATTGTGTTTCTACACCGAAAATCGTTATGCACAATTAGATGATCTAGTTGCTGAAAAATTATCACACCTTAATCGAAGTAGGAGGCTTCGTGTTCTTTGAAACGTTGAGAAGCGGAGCCGTCGGAGCACGGAGATCGAAGCGAGAGCTTCGTGGAATACGAGTGATTCAAAACTGTTAAACTTCAAGTGGAGAAAGGCAGATCATGAGTGATTTGTAAGTCTAAAACTTCACAGAGTCGTGTACTTCTTGATTCATAGTGCATCGACACCCGAGCGTATCCGTGATTTTTTACTTGGAGTCTTTCTAAGGTTTTTCCACGTAAAAATATTGGTGTTGTCTCTTGCTTTATTTTCTACACCTATATTATTTATTGCGTGAATTATTGCTTTAAATGAATTGAATTAAAATTGACTTTTCCGCAATTAAAATTTTAATTTGTCAATTAAATCATAAAAAGCCTATTCACCCCATCTCTAGGCTTAGTTCACCATATTCTAGGTAATTTCACTTCCATTTCTTATATGGGCTATCCATTGGGCCGAAACTCTAATTTCTTTCTCGGCCCAATTTGGCTTGGTCTAGGCCTGATTCGGTCAGTATCGACCTGTTTCAGTTGGTATCGGCTTGTTGGTACGCCACCAAATTATTCTTACAATTCAATGTCATGTGTTGACTCATTTACAGTGTGAACAATAATTAAACAATACACATGACACATCACAGCATGAGCCAACTTGAGATGACCGAAATAGCTAAGGAATCCTATCCAAAAAAATACTAAGGGCTTGATTGATTTGTATCTCTGAAAACTATTATCGAGAATTCTGAGAACAAAAAATAATTTTCTGAGAATAATAAAAATGAGTTATCTGGAAACAGACATTTTTATAACTGAGTTTTAAGAAAATTGTTTTTAGAAAACTAAACCAAGCAGGTTTTTGTACAATTTTCTGATTTTCAGTTTTCAGAAAACAAAAAACTGTTTTCATAAATACAAACCAAGATCCCAATTTTTTGAGAACTTTTGTGATTGGAATAATCTAACAGCTTTTTATGACATAATTATACAATAGTGGAAATATATCTTAATATCAAACTAAACCTATAAAAAAGAGAGAGAGAAATTGCAATAATAAGTCTATTCCAGAGTCCACACTATCAAGGACATAAACAAACGGAAAGGTTATTTTTGGGGAAAAAATAATTACCGAAAAAGGCAAAACATTAATTTATTTTCAGGGCTAAATTTATCAAGGGCAGAAACAAAGGGAAAGTTTATTTTTCTTTCGATAAAAACTTACCCAAAAAGGCGTGTGGTATATATATATATATATATATATATATATAGAGAGAGAGAGAGAGAGAGAGAGAGAGTTTTGCATCTAACTCGGCCGTCGTCCTCCTTCTCCCTCTCTCTCTGCTTCAATGCGAGAAACAAAAAGTATGTGAGGATCTCAGGCCTCTTGCAATGACTAACCTCAGGCTTGTCTCTCTCACCACATATCAGCCAGCTAAATAAGTACCCCTAGGACGTAATAGATTTCCTACCTCATTTGTCTCTATTCCAGTTCGGTCAATCTCTCAATTTCTAACAGCTTTTATATATCATATATATATATATACATACACATACAGATCTACGAAAACCCATTTTACCTCATTTCTCTGTTCTGTTGTCTAGGGTTTATGAAAACAACACTATTAGGGTTTCTTAAAAACCCTAACTCCTACCACTTACATCTGTGTCTTTACACTTGAAGACTTAATTACTCTGATGGGTCGTCTCTTTTTTGGTACAATATACCTTGTTTACGTTTGGTTTCGGCTTGGATTAACATTTATGCAGGTCGATAAAGTCGTGACTTTACTGGAAATGGTTGCTTAGGATATTGGAGCTTCGGAGAGGTGCTGCAGGAGGATCAGCGCAAGGATGACAGGAAATCGTGATCTGCTGTTTTCCTTTTCAAATCTCTATTTTTAGTTAATTTTTACTACTTATGGAGGATCAGCGCAAGGAGGACAGGAAATCGTGATCTGCTGTTTTCCTTTTCAAATCTTTATTTTTAGTTAATTTTTATTACTTATGGTAATTTTATATTTGTCAATTAGGAATTGATTCTGAACCCGATTTGGGCCAGATTTTTGGTAATCTTTTGATTTCTTTCCTTGTTTCGTTTTGGTAAGACTTTTAGGGTTTTGCTATTTTTGGTAAAATCCTTGATTTTCAGCTATTTAAACCCGGCTTATGGGTTGTTTTAAATTAGTTTTGAATATTAAGAATTTTATTAAATTTCAGAGTGTTCTCTGAATTTTGGGTCGAATAATTTCTCCCTTTTCTTTCTTGCAAATTACCCGTTGCGTTAGCCTGCAGAATAATCTCTATTCTGTCCGGCGTCAATTGGTATCAGAGCTCAGCATCTTCCTGGCGGTATTTTCATCAGTTTTCAATGGCTGGTGGTCGTGGTCGTGGTCGTGGTGGTCGTGATGGGCAGGTTCCGATTGAGGAAGTCCCGCACCGTGATCGTAACGTTCAGGATGTCATGATTGAGGATTTGCAGAGGCAAGTGGCAGAGTTAACCCAGCGCCTGGCGGCGCAGGAAATCGGTAATCATGATGTGGAAGATTCTGATACCGACAATTCCACCTTCGAAAATCCGTATCCACCGTTATGGCCAATATTTTCGGAAGATTCTGATTCCGAAGATGATTGGTTGAAAACCGATACTTTCGTTGGAGAGCCAGTGTATGACACAGAAGGAGATGAGGATGTGTTGTATGGGGACGGCCATGAAACTCTGGTCATTCCTAAGAGCCTCCTGACTCCCAGAAGCGATTCCGAAGATGATTGGTTAAGAACCAATATTTTCCATACAACCTGCACCGTGGCCGACAAAGTCTGCAAGATGATTATTGATAGTGGCAGTTGCGAGAACGTAGTCTCTGAAGACGTTGTCCGAAAGAAGGGTTCTCCCTCGTCAGTCTCTATGATGTCTCCTTCTGCATTTAATCAGTCGATGTCTCCGTCGTCTAATGGCCAACATCTTCGAGGCATCCATGAGCAAGTGAAACTGGTCATTCACGAGAGCAATGCCAAGTACAAAACTCGAGCGGACAGTCATCATCGTCAGGTACTTTTTAATGTTGGTGATTTTGTTTGGGTTGTATTAACTCGTGATCGTTTTCCTGTTGGCGAGTATAATAAGCTTAAGGAGCAGAAGATTGGACCTTGTGAGATATTACAGAAGATTAATGACAACGCATACAGGTTGTGTCTCCGTAGTCACTTGAAAACATCTGATGTCTTTAATGTGAAACACCTGAGTCCTTGTTTTTGCGGATTCTGTTGATGCTGCTGTGAACTCGAGGACGAGTTCTTTCCAACCCGGGGTGACTGATGCAGGAGGATCAGCGCAAGGATGACAGGAAATCGTGATCTGCTGTTTTCCTTTTCAAATCTCTATTTTTAGTTAATTTTTACTACTTATGGAGGATCAGCGCAAGGAGGACAGGAAATTGTGATCTGCTGTTTTCCTTTTCAAATCTCTATTTTTAGTTAATTTTTATTACTTATGGTAATTTTATATTTGTCAATTAGGAATTGATTCTGAACCCGATTTGGGCCAGATTTTTGGTAATCTTTTGATTTCTTTCCTTGTTTCGTTTTGGTAAGACTTTTAGGGTTTTGCTATTTTTGGTAAAATCCTTGATTTTCAGCTATTTAAACCCGGCTTATGGGTTGTTTTAAATTAGTTTTGAATATTAAGAATTTTATTAAATTTCAGAGTATTCTCTGAATTTTGGGTCGAATAATTTCTTCCTTTTCTTTTTTGCAAATTACCCGTTGCGCTAGTCTGCAGAATAATCTCTATTCTGTCCGGCGTCAAGAGGTAGGCGATAAACTTTTTCCTCGATTCGGATTGTTTGGTCGATTATTTGCTTTAATTCAATACGGAAAATCATTTTCCTGAAATTAAGCATAGCTTTGACTACTTAAAGGTCTATCCAAACAACCGCTGATCGAAATTATATAGATAGTCGGTGTATCATTTTCTTTAACATGCAATGGAATGATGCATTGATGAAGATATCTTCGTGGGACGAACATAAGGAATAAAAATTAAAGGAAATGAATATGAAAACGAGCAAATAGGGAAATAGAAGATTTTAGGAGGGAGAATTAAGTAATACACAATTTTAAAAATAAAGTAAACTAAAAAGAAAAAAAAGAATAGCAAATAAGAACATAAAAGAATAAAAAAAAAAATTGGAGGGAGAAATTTTAGGGAGAGCACGTTCAAGCTATTATAGCCTTAGATGAATGAATTAAAAAAAAAAAAAAAAAACCACCAACCTTAAGGAGTCAGTCCTAGGAGACAAGTCGAGTCCTCATTTCGCATATCTGCCCCTAGGCCTTAACTAGCTTCACCCCTGTACATATAGATGTAGGTAGAAGACTTTAAATATATATATATATATATAGGGATGGGTTTATTGACAGCTAAATCCCCCACAAGATTTTTTGTTATTTTTATTAATACCTAAATAATTATGAAAAAAATTAAATATGCCTCCACTAAAATTATGATTATAAAATAACGCTCACAAAAATTAGAATCTATTAAAAGATAACCCTTATAGGCCGTTCAGTTTTAAAATATATTTTTTTCTAATACAAAGTTAAGTTGTTTTTTGTTTATTTGATATTGTACCGGGTCATAAATATTCATTCTGTAGAATTTTTGTTGCTCATTTATTTATTTTTTGTCACCTAATGATTAATATGAGGCACATAAATTTTGGATGCAATTTTATTTTTCCCATTTGCTTTACTCTTTTGACAAAAACTACTTAATGTTGAATTTTCTTTATTCACTGTGATAGTCTAGAAAAAAATATGTTATTTTGTCTCTGCTTTCTCTAAAATAAAAATTATGTTTTGTGCTTGGCCCTTCAAATAATTTTGAGTATGTCACGGTATATATATACAAATATGTATTTAAAAATTCTTGTGTAGGTGTGAGCATGACAATATTATTTATCACTCAAATTTTGTATTCTCATTATTCAATGTAATTACAACTCAAATTGCTTATCTTTAAAATTTTAAATTTTATGACATTATACACACATACAATAATTACTTGAGTGATTATTACTGAATTAATTTTTATTATCTATAAAATTATGACAGTATAAACTCACAATTTCTCTTTAGTTGTTGAACGGGGTTATGAATAATTATCACTAGTGGCATTAACATAGGCATATTATTGTTTTGGGTGTGAATTTGCTTAATTCTCAATAGTTGTTTTAAGTACAATTCAAATGACGCATTGTAGTTCATTCAAACTTAAAAATAACATTTACCAAAAAAAAAACTTAAAAATAATTGTTTTAATTTTATATATTTCTTACAAATTATTTAAGTATCCTTATTAAAATAAATTGTTTGGATTTTAATTAATTATATAAAAGATGATCCTCAATCTTTGAAAAATCGTCGAGCTTAATTTTCCTGTAACTATTGTGTTATTTGAGCTCAAATTTTGTAGTAGCTATCTTGTTTTGGTCTTTTTTTTTTCCCCCTTTTTATAATGATTACTATAGATAATATTTTATTTCTGTATACGTAAATACACCAAAGTTTAGTTAAATATATTTTTATATTTATCTACTCCATATTTGAATTTTTTTATTTGGGTCCCCCTACATTCAAATCCTGGCTCCCCCCTGATGTATATAAAATTCTAAGTAATATTGGTATCTCCTCTGTTTACACATCTGTTGTGACTTACCCAAATTAAGGGAATGAGAGAATCTGAGTACCAGATAATACATCAATAATAAGTCAACATTATTGATATTTTATGGCTTTAATGCATATTTAAATAATGAGAGGATCTTATCAGATGGTGCTATTCTCTTAGGTTGCGTTTGGTGCGGTGTTAGTTTTTTGTTTTGGTTTGGGTTGGGTTGGATTTGGTTTGGTGTGGTTTTATTTTGGTTTCAAATCATGTTTGGTGCAGATGGTTTTGGTGTGAGAAAAAGTGATGCTGAAAAACCAAACCATGTTTGGTAGAGTTGGTATGGATTAAAATATATTAATATACTAATATATTTATATTAAAATTTATAATATTAAAATATATTAATATATTTTTATTATATTAAAATATATTATATTTTTATTATATTAAAATATATTAAAATATTTTTATTATATTAATATTTTAATATTAATATATTTTAATTTTAATATTAATATTAAAATTTATATTCATATATTAATATTAATATAATAATATATTAATATTAAAATTTATATTAATATTAAAATATATTAATATTTTTATTATATTAAAATATATTAATATTTTTTTATTATATTAATATTTTAATTTTAATTTTAATATTAATATTAATATTAATATATTAATATTTATAATTTTATATTAATATTAAAAGTTATATTAATATTAATATTAAATTTATATTAATTTTAATATTAATATTTTAATATTAAAAATTATAAATTTTAAAATTAATATTAATATAAATTTTAATATTAATATAATATATATTAATATTAAAATTTATAATATTAAAATATAAATATTATATTCGGTGCTACAGTGATTCGGGTTGCTACAGTGGAGTGCTACAGTGGTACAGTGGTTTGCTACAGTACCCGCACCATCCAAAACCATCAAAAAGATGGTTCCAAAATCCTTCACAAATTCTGCACCATGGTTTGCTACAGTAACGGTACCATTTTTTGGCACCATTTTACCAAACATGGTTTGGTACCATTTTTTTGCACCAAAACCATATTTTTGGCACCAAACCTGTTTACAAAACATGCCCTTAAGGGTAAAAGCCTCCAGAACTGCCTTAGTAAGCGATGCTTCGCTGTAGTATGTCTACTGGTGTGAAATATGCTGGACATACTATTCTGGTGAAGCTAGGTCTGAGTCCCAATTGCAAGATGTGGTACTGGACACTGTAGAGTTTAGAGCTTTCTCCATTAAGAAAGTGAGATCTTCTGACCAGTATCTGCTTCTGCCCCAGGCATGGGATCTTCCAAATTCCATCTGTGCTTAGCACATGTTGATGACTATCCCTGGTGTTCCTTTGTTTCATAGGAGATTCTGGTTGGTGGGTTATGCTTGGTGGTGCCTGCCTTGGGTGATTGCTCATCTTTGCCTATATAGTTATACGTACCCTTTTTAAATCTTTTATACATGGCTGCCATTAGCTCCCTCCTTTCTTTGATGGGGATTCTCTCAAAGTGTACTTGGGGGCAAAAGGCTTCATTTTTTTTGGTTTTTGCTTTTATGGTGGATCTCGGGTATCTTTGTGTTGAAAATTAAACTGAATTCTCCACATCCAAAGCATCTTCCACTGAAAGCTCCATTCACCATATGCATGCACCACCCCAAAGGTCAAGATTTGCTGCACCAAAATCATGTGTGAAGATTGTGCACGCTCATATCTACCCAAGTAAAAAATGTCTACAAATGAAGATTTAGTTCGTTGATTTGCTTTGTCAGTTTCTATCTTTCAATTCTATATATATGGGTAGGATGGTATTGTATTAAGAATCAAGTAAGAATCTAAGAAATAAATTATAGTGTGAGGAATCGTTTGTACTTTGTTTTGTATTTGAAATAGAAGAAGTTTGTTTTTCAAATATTTGAGAGTAATCCTGGGTTATTACAATCACCATAAGTGATTTTCAATATGGTATCAAAGTTAGAGTAAAGCTTGATGAAGCTTGAGTAAACCCAGAAGTGAAGAAAAAAAACAGAGCTGAACCTTTCAAAGACTATTTGTGAGCCATATGTGTTCAAACCACAAGTTTGAGCATAGATCTAGCTTTTTTGTTCCAGAAGGAATGTAACGGCGTAAAGAATACGGCGAAACTCCTCCAGATGCGCCCTCACGTGCCACCACAAGGTCGGAGAGTGATGTCCACGCGCAGACACGCGCCTGAGTCGTCTTCAATCTTTGGATGCACGTGCAGCCCAAGCGCTGTCACGTCAGCAGTGACATCATCCTCTCCCATGTCACCCTGCCACGTCAGCAATTTTTTGGAAAATTACCATTTTGCCCCTCGTTGGTATTTTGTCCGTTCCGGACTCATTTTAACTCTGATTTGAGCAAACGAAGAGTCATTTTTAACTAAACGGAACGCTCCGGATGCAACCATGCAGTCGGTTTGACAAGATTCAACATCAATTTTCAGAAGTAAGCATCTCAAGTGCTTAAGTAAATTCGATGGCATCCTCCAACAATTTTTTCCAGCCCCAGCTTCCGCGCTTGGATAAAACCAATTACGAGAATCGGTCTATCCAAATGAAAGTCCTTCTTGCCTCACAAGATTTATGGGACTTTATCGAGACCGGTTATGACGAGCCAGTTTCAAAAGAAAATGAAGATCGATTGAGTGAGACCCAGAAGGCCATGCTCAAAGAAGCCCAAAAGAAGGACAAAAAGGCATTGTACCTGCTTTATCAAAGTGTCAATGAAGCAAGTTTTGAAAAGATCTCTGCCGTCAACATTGCCAAGCAAGCATGGGAAATTCTTTGAAAAGCACATCGAGGAATTGAAAAAACAGTTAAAGTTCGAATTCAAGTTCTAAGGGGTGAATTTGAACTGTTGTAAAATGAAAGACATGGAGTCAATTTCTGAGTACTTTACCAAAACATTGACTATTGTGAATCAAATCAGAAGATATGGCGACAAGATTGAAGATGTTCGTGTGCTTGAAAAGATTATGCTATTGGAGATTGAAGATTGAAGATTGAAGATGTCCCTCAACTCAAAGTTTGAGCATGTAGTTATTGCTATTGAAGAATCAAAGGACCTCGATGCAATGACAGTAGACGAGCTAGTGGCCACTCTAGAAATTCACGAACAAAGAATCAACAAGAAGAACACCTCAGGTACTCTAGAGCGAGTTCTTCAGTCAAATCTAACATTTAAAGAAAATAAAGAAGAGTGATGGGGAAGTTTGCAAAGAGGTCGAGGTAGAGGTAGTGGCTATCGAGGACTAGGTGCTGGATCCAGAGGCGGCGGTGGAATAACCAATTTCAATACAGAAAGAAATAATCAAGGCAGAAGAAATCAATCTTTAAGAGGACGAGGACGTGGAAACAACTTCAATAATTTCCAGAATTATGACAAAAGTAATGTGCAATGCTATAACTGCAACAAGTATGGACACTACAACAACGAATGTAGAGGAAAGGCAGTTGCTGAAGGAGGCGAACAAGTAAATTTTGCTGAGAAAGAAGAAAATGAGCCGAGATTAATGCTGCTGATGGCTCAAAATGAAAATACCGATGACGAAGGTATATGGTATCTAGATTCAGGAGCTAACAATCATATGTGTGGAAATAAACACATGTTTGTCGAGCTTGACGAGACTAGGCAAGGGCAAGTCTCATTTGGTGATTTCACAAAAATCCCAGTAAAAGGAAAGGGCAATATTCTGATCAAGCTCAAGAATGGAGACCATGATTTCATATCCAATGTTTATTATGTTCCAGATATGAAGAACAATATTTTGAGTCTCGGACAGCTCCTGGAGAAAGGCTACAACATCAGCATAAAGGATTTGTGTTTAACAATTAAAGATACAAATGAAAATCTCATTGCCCGGATAAAGATGTCAAAGAATAGGATGTTTCCTATTCACATTCAGCACGATGCAGTGAAGTGTTTAAGTGCAGTTGTTGAAGACAAGGACTGGCTATGACATTTGAGATACGAACATCTCAACTTTGAGGGCCTGAATTTGCTCGCAAACAAGCAGATGGTGAAGGGACTACCCTACATCAACCGTCCTAATGAAGTATATGAATGTTGTGTACTTGGTAAACATCACAGACTAAGCTTTGCTAAAGAACTCAGATGGTGATCAAAAAATCTATTGGAACTCGTTCATACAGATATGTGTGGTCCATTGAAGCCAATGTCATATGGAGAAATCAGGTATTTTCGTACCTTTACTGATGATTATAGCAGAAAGATATGGGTGTACTTCTTACATAAGAAATCAGAAGTATTTAACAAGTTGCAAGAGTTTAAAGCTTTTGTTAAGAAGCAGAGCGGCCACAATATCAAGACGTTGCGGTCAGATCAAGGAGTACAACATCCGACAACAAACAACACTGTCCTATACACCTCAGCTAAATGGTGTTTCTGAAAGGAAGAATCGCACGATCTTGGACATGGTCAGAAATATGCTGAAAGGAAAGTCAATGCCCAAGGAATTTTAGACTGAAGTGGTATCTTGTGCTGTCTATCTGCTGAATAGGTATCCAACCAGAAGACTCCAGATCAAGACACCTAAAGAAACCTGGAATTCATACAAGTTGAGCGTCAATCACCTCAGAATTTTTGGATGTATTGCTTACAACAAGATTCCAGAAGTTAGAAGAACCAAGCTCGACGACAAAGGATAGAAATGTATCTTTATCGGCTGTGGCGACAGAACAATGGGATATAAGTTATTTAATCCCATCACCAATGAAGTAATTATGAGCAGGGACTTATTCTTTTGAAGAAAATGAAGCTTGGAGTTGGGACCAGAATGAAGATGGCAAAGCCAAGGAGCTCATCCTTGAAGAAGAAGCAAGAAAAGAGGTAACAATAGAGCTGCAAATATTACCACATCAATCTCCTGTACCTGCAAGAAATGATCCTTCATCGTCATCATCACCAGATGAAAGATCAAGTGAAAGACTCAGAAAAATTGAGAAGCCTGAGGGAACTATATGAAGCCACTAAAGAAGATCAAGACCAGAATTTGCTATATTTATTTTTGGATAGTGATCCTGTCAGCTTCACAGAAGCCATCCAAGAGAAGAAGTGAAAGTCAACAATGGATGAAGAAATGAAAACCATAGAGAAGAATGACACATGGGAGCTGTGTAGTCTACTAAAAGGTCAAAAGTCCATTGGAGTCAAATGGGTCTAGAAGACAAAGAAGAATGAAAAAGGCAAAGTTCAGAGATACAAAGCTCACCTGGTTGCAAAAGGCTACAAACAGAGACGAGGACTAGACTATGGTGAAGTATTTGCTCCTGTTGCCCGATTAGAGACAATCAGGCTGATGATATCTATTGTTGCTTCGAATAGATGGAAGTTGTACCAACTTGATGGTAAGTTAGCATTTTTGAACGGATTTCTAGAAGAAGAAATCTATGTCGAACAATCGTTGGGATAAACAAATGACGGACATGAAGACAAGGTGTACAGGTTGAAGAAAGCTCTCTATGGACTGAAGCAAGATCCACATGCATGGAATACAAGAATTGACAAGTATTTCCATGATAATGGGTTCGAGAAATGTCCATATGAGCATGCATTGTACCTGAAGAAAGGTCCAGAATGAAGTGTACTATTTGCAGGTCTGTATGTTGATGATTTGAGCTTTACAGGAAACAACCCAACTATGTTTGAAGAATTCAAGAAAACCATGATTCAGGAATTCGAGATGACAGACATAGGTCTGATGTCACACTTTCTTGGAATTGAAGTGAAACAGAATGCTGAAGGAATCTTGATTTGCCAAAGGAGATATACAAAGGAGATTCTCAAGAAGTTCATAATGGAATCATGCAATCCAGTATCAACTCCGGTGGAAAACAACGTGGAACTCAGAAAGAATGAAAGCGGAGGAAATGTTGATCCAACATACTTCAAAAGTTTAGTTGGAAGTCTTCGGTACCTGACTTGTACCAGACCAGATATACTATATGGAGTTGGACTAATCAGCAGATACATGGAGGAACCAGATCAATTACATCCAAATGTTGCAAAGAGAATACTCCGCTACATCAAAGGTACGATCAATGATGGCTTGCTATATACCTCAACTGATGAATTAAGATTCACTGGTTATTCAGATAGTAATTGGGGTAGAGATTTGTTTGAAAGAAAAAGCATAACCGGATTTGTGTTTTTCATTGGAGATACAACATTCACATGGTCATCCAAGAAACAACCGATAGTAACGCTATCATCATGCGAAACTGAATACGTAGCAGCCAGCTCAACTGTGTGTCATGCTATTTGGTTGAGAAATGTGTTAGAGCATTTTTGTTTTCCACAAGAAAAACCTACATAGATTTTTATTGATAATCGTTCAGCAATTGCACTTGCAAAGAATCCAGTCTTTCATGAACGAAGCAACCATATTGATACACGGTATCATTCCATCAGGGAGCATGTGCAGAACAGAGAAGTGTAATTAATATCTTGCAAGACAAATGATCAAATTGCAGATAGCAAGACATGTTCAACAAACTGAAGATAATGATAGGAATGTAGAAGTGTGGAGAATCAAGTTTAAGAGGAAATGTTGAAAATTAAACTGAATTCTCCACATTCAAAGCATCATCCACGGAAAGCTCCATTCACCATATGCATGCACCACCCCAAAGGTCAAGATTTGCTGCACCAAAATCATGCATGAAGATTGTGCACGCTCATATCTACCCAAGTAAAAAATGTCTGCAAATGAAGATTTAGTTTGTTGATTTGTTTTGTCAGTTTCTATCTTTCAATTCTATATATATAGGTAGGATGGTGTTGTATTAATAATCAAGTAAGAAGCTAAGAAATAAATTGTAGTGTGAGGAATCGTTTGTACTATGTTTTGTATTTGAAATAGAAGAAGTTTGTTTTTCATATATTTGAGAGTAATCCTGGATTATTACAATCACCGTAAGTGATTTTCAACACTTTGATAGGGCATGTCCCTCTTTTGTTTTAGGCTAAACCTTTGCTTGATCAATACAAATGCTGATTTTTCAATATATATATACAATGGGGGTTTCCAACATTTGGAATGAGGCAAAATGCAACAAGCAAAAAATTCGAGAACATTAATGCTCACTTTTTTTATTTGGAAGATTTGATACCAAGTTATTAATAGTTCAGGAGGTCTTTTGCACGCTGCGTATTAAATATTAACAATCTTTTACCTTTATAGGTGTGATACAAACTATGAAAGTGTTAACAACCAACAATCAAATATTGTCTCACACTGACAGTGGCTCAAGTGTTCTGGAGAAAATAGAGTAGTCTCCTGTATCGTAATAAGTTCTTTGCTCATTAGGCTTTTTTTTTTCCTGAAAAATCAGCAGTTTGAATTACTAACCAGATGCGAAGAGGCATACACAATCATAGGGGCATACACCAGAGAGACCCCCCACACCCACCAAACAAGGATGAACTGGCCAGAAGACAGCTATCACCCCCTTGCAACCTAGACTAGTGGTAGTAAGAACACAAGCAAGCAGAACAACATCTGCCTCAGAGAACACAGGGGGGAAACTTTATGGACTAACGCCATGCAGCAGCAGAAAGAATCAAGAGGCCAAGCATCACCCCAACAGCAGAAGCTAAACAAGGAAAGACATGCAAACTTAAGCATAACTATAGGTCGAATCTTATGAAGGGAGTAAGCTTTGTAATTAGCAACATGAAGAACTTCATTAAATACTTGGTTATCCCCCATGTGTTACCTTCTATTTCTTTCACTCCGGAACATGTAGATGGCAGCTCCCAATCACCATTTCCTTAGCAAAGTAGTCAAATCCTTTCCTTTGAGGGAAGAGCACAAGCATATAACGTCTAAGAGAGCCTCTATAGTTTACCAAGGACCAACATCTGGCTGTGAAAGGGCACCCAAAGAAGAGGTGACTTTTTGTCTTATAGCCAGAGCAAAAAACACAACACTTGTGGCCAGTATTAGAATATATTGTGGCTTAGCCCATCTATCTAGTTAATTCTAGCCCATTTAGTATTAGTATTACCTAATTTATATTGACTTGTCCCCTACATCAAATTTACTTGTCCACCACACCTTCTCCCCTATATATAGGGGTCATCTATATTGTAATTTATATATTTTAGAATACAGTTCAATATTCATTATTCATCTTTATTATCTTTGTTATCTTCTTTCCATTATCATATTATTAATGCATCCTTTCATCTATCAGCTAGAAAGGGCCATTTGCTGAAGTTTGTCTTAGGTTAGGATCTTATTGCGGATAAAAACTGAAAGAGTGTCTAGGAATAGCTTTGCTAAACCATAGAGCGCGCAGGGCCCCAAGAGACTTCCCCCTTTTTATGCCTGATCCTGTCCCAAGCAAAAGATAGCCATAGAAGAATGTCACATTCAGAAGAAGGAGGAGAAAGCAGAGAAAGAGCACAGTTGAGGTTGGATAAAGCAAGAGAAGAAGGCCAAGCCCAAGCCCCATCGATCAGAGAATCAACCTTTTAAATTTATGACCCCTAGTTAAGATTCACATACTTCAGTTTGAATCATATTCTCTCAAAATGATAATTTTTTAGCACAAACTCAACACCAATGCTTTATTCCTTTGGTAAAGTAATTAAGTTACCCACCTTAAGATTTAATAAGAAGATAATTGATGGAGACTATAACATTTCTCTCCATCAGAAGTAGAATTTATATTTCTAAAAAAATATATCTCTTTGGAAGATCAACTTCATTAAATACAGAAAGTGTAATTCCTATTTGCTAATTTAAGCCGCATCATGATTAGAGGTTTGAGATTAATTTATAGATAGAAAAAATCTTTAGACTATACTGCAATTCCAGGATTTGAAAACAGGGATCAGATGATCAACCATCCTTTTTTTTTCGGGCAACTGTCAACCACCCATGCATTTAGAGACATAGGATTTCTAATTTGTAATGGGACCGCCTTGCTTGATTGTTAATCTTCTCAACCCTGTTTACAAGTCTTAGAGTGTTAGTTTAATTAATTATATACTTAGTAAAAGGGATAATCAATTAGTTTTTCATTTGCCTATTGAAGATTTTTCAAGATAAGACTATGAACCTGGGGCTCAGTAAGGATGGTTTGATTACTATAAAAGGTATTTATGAATTGCAGAGGTCTGGAGGAAGGGTGCTGACTTAAATCAGAATTCACATATTATCTCATATATAACAATGATTGGTGATACAATGTGTCTTCTTTATGAAAACAAATCTAAGTCAATCAATCATGTTCTATGTTGTGTCCAATTGATAAGATGACATAAAGTTTATGCCAATGTGTATGGATCTCTACCAAAAGGGGTATCAAACCCTTACTCTCAAATGGGAGGTCAAGGGTTCATCTGTCAGTGGAGGCACTGTGTGAGAGTAAAGCTTAACTTTCAAAAAACAAAAGTGTATGGATCTCTCTAATTTAGGTTACTTGCGTTGGATACAAATATGGATTGAGTACCAAAGATCTAATGTCCAAGCGGTACCGGACCCTAACTCTCAAATGTGAGGTTTAGGATTCAAGTCTTGGTGGAGGCCTCTCCTGAAAGTTCTCTCTCCAGCTTTCTCCAAAGCATGATCTAATTTGAGTATTGCTTAACTTTTAAAAATATATATATATGGATTGAGTAGTGGAATATATGGAAAAGAGTTGATGATCAGGTAACTTATGTTGGATAAAAAAATTGATTGAATGGTGAAGTATGTGGAATAGGGTTGATGATCACAAGGTTTGGTAATTTTGTTTGTTGAGAATTATGGAAATATCAAATATTTAGATCTTCAGCACCGAAAATGGAATCCTTCAATCACTCTACATAAAGTTATTGAGATCTCTTTAAGATTCAAAATAAAAATCCTTCCCTCCATTTGTTGTATAACGTTTAGCCTGGCTGTGCTGGTTGTTTATTGTTAGTAGGGTCTTTAAAGGTAGAATTTGTTTATGAATGTTAATTAGCCTTTTCATGAGATCACTTCACCCTCTTTTCATGGGGTGAAAAGATGTCTTAATTGGATAATTATCACGTCATATGAAATCTAACTGAATGATGGATATTGTAGTGCGAGTGGCTGAACTTATTGATCATAATCCTAGGGAAAAAAGAAGACAGCCGGTTAGAAAATTAATGATACCAAATCTACCCAAAATCCGCTATGATTTTTAATCGGTAATACTATTATCATCTCATGGGAACAAACAAGTTACCATCGATTCTATTAAATTTTGAACTTAAATTTTCATGAAGCAATATCACAAACAAAAGCGATTTGAAATTCTTACATTGGAATTACCAACAAAATGGTGTAATATTATAGAGAATAAAATATAGTAAATGAGTTTCTAGCCCTCCGAGGCAAAGTAATTTATTCAAAAACAGATAGGGACTGCATGCCATGAGTACTTTTTAAGCAGACCAAACACTTTACATCTATAACCATTTTAATAGGTTACCAAATCCGCCCCATTAGGATCGGAGTGAGTGATAACAGTGCCGGATCGGATTAAATTGGCTTTCTTAGCTTTGAAAAACATATTCAGCAAGACCTTTTAATGATAGAGAAGCATAGTTGAATACTCAAATTGCATTTGGTCCATTGAGTGCGAAACATTAGTAAAACATGAGGAATTAGTTAATTGCCGTTAGATTTGAGGAAGGTCAATTCATGAAGGCTATAAGTAAGGTTTAATATTTTTCAGGGAATGTAGTCATGGTGGTTTGTTTTATGGTGTGACCTCATAATTTATGGGCACAATTCTATGATTTCAGGGAACCATATACAAGATAAAAAATCAATTAAAAATTATACCAATAAGATTGACAGGAAATCAATTCTTTAAGTAATAATTAAATTGTGATTTAGTTTGAAATTTTATTAAATGAAATATTAGATTAATTTTCCTTTAAATTTAAGTGGCTTTTATAATACATAAGTTCTTATACAACTGATAACATTTAATAATACTTCATATTTCTTAACCGTGAATTATTTACGGAAAGTTTGGTCCACTGGAAGGTTGAATTGGTCGTTAACTTCAGGGCCCTGTTAATTAGTCGAGGTGCGCGTAAGCTGGTCCGGACACCACGGCTACATAAAAAAAGGTGAATTATTTTTAGACAAGTGATCTTATGCTTGGATTCATGGAAATGCAGCATGGTCATGAATTTCTTTTATAGTTTGACCATTATAGCACACAACATCCACGGTCCATAATAATATTTTCAAATATATACAGAATAGAAATATTTTATTTAAGAGTTGAATTGCAACTTTTGTCATAATTAAGTATTGTAATTTACCTCCAAGCTACACTAAGGTCTTGTTTGGCATAACTTCTGATTCTGGCTTTACGCAGAAGAAAAAGAGATGCATAAATTATTTTGAGAAATTGATACCCCCAACTTCTTTAAAACGCTCTTCAAAAACTCAGAAACTCTTTTAAAAAATTTGTCAAACATTATTTGAAACAGTTGTTCCCTCTAGAAAGCCAAAATTGACGTTTGAAAAGTCAATCCAAACAGACCTAAATTATGTATTGTTCTTTCTAAACAATAACATAATCATCTATGAACTTCGCCAACAAGTACCATTGTGTCTCTTATAAAGTGCCCCTTTTTTGTGTTCTCTTTTAGCTCTCCTATACTAAAATTGTAATATACTTAATAGTGCTTCTCCATAGGGCTGCAAATAAATCGAGCTGAGCCGAACTTTGGGCTACTCAGCTCGGGTTCGTTCGTTTGTAAGCTTGGCCCGGGCTCGGCTTGAGCTCATGACGAGCTCTAAAATATGTGATCAGGCTCGGGCTTGTCATGAACCTGAAAAACTCGAGCTCGTCTCACGCTCGGCTCGGTTAAGAAAAAATAATTAATTAATATATAAAATTAATTCTAAAATTTTAATCATTTACAATAAAATAAAATATAAAAGCAATAATTAAGATAATATTAGCCAAAAAATCAATTTAAATGTATAATTACAAACTAATACGAGCTTTATACGAGCATATGTCCACGAACTCAAACAAGCCTATATGAGTTCATGTTCACGAACATATACGAGTCAAGTCCACCATTGCTCAAGCTCAGCTCGTTTATTAAACGAGCCTGAAATCGAGATCAAGCTCGACTCGTTTGCTTAACGAACGAATCAAAACCGAGCCCGAACTATTCATGAATAGCTCGGTTCATTTGCAGCCCTACTTCTCCATAACAGCACATGGTATCAATGTTCCATTATTCTATAAAAAAATGTCATGTAAAATAAATTGTATTTAAAGCATTTAAAGCACATCCAAATTGAGATTACCCAAATACCGCTAAGGGATCTTATTAAATAAAATATTAATTTTGAGAAATCTTTTGTGACGTGGAACACTAACACCTTTTGATGACATAATGATATAATATTATATATGAAATTAAACATATGAAAGGGTAAGAACGAGTTTTCACACCATTGCCATAATTAAGACAACATTAAATATTTGCAATAACAAGAATCTATTTCACACTACCAATATCTCTTCAACACCAAATATATGAAAGCATAAAAAAAGGCGGAAAGTTTATTTTAGAAAGAAAAAAAACATTTAGTGTACGCGTAAAAGAACGGGATAAATAAAATGTGTAAACTCTTTCTATATATATAGACACTAGGGTAGAGATAGAAACAATATCTAACCTGGCCGTCTTCGTCCTCCTTCCTGTTCTCTCTGCCCCCAACCATGAGAATCAGAAAGCATGCGAAGATCTCAGGCCAGTTGTACTCGCAAATCTCAGAAACTCTTCAAAGGGTTCCCGAGCCCCATTACTGCCTGTTAAATCAGTCCCCCTGGGATCTATTAGACTTTTCACCTGGTTCATCTCCACACCAGGTCAGTAAAGCTCTCGATCTCTTGCACGTTTTATACATCTTAAATTTATATACATGCAGATCTATAAAAATCCTTTCTCTATATATCCTTACTTCATCGCATTTTCATGTTCTGTGCTCTAGGGTTTTTCCAAACCACACTTTTAGGGTTTCTAAAAATTGTAAATCCCACCATTTCCATCTCTTTAATTACACTTGACTGCTCAATTTCTGTAATGGGTCATCTCTATTTTCCTTTATCATTGACTGTACAGCTTTTTTACGTTTGGTTTTCGCTTCGATGAACAATTATGCAGATCGATAAAGTTGCTAGCTTCACTGGAAATGCGAGCTTAAGAGACACTAAAGTTGTGGAGAGGTAACTCAAAAACTCTTTTCTCGAATTGGATTGCTTCATCGATTTGTTTGCTCTTATTCAATAGGGACAATTTAGGGTTTTTATTACCTATAACATTTATTCATTTTCCTAATAGTAAATAATAGAGTTCTGATTATTCAAATTTTTACCTAAACATTTCCCCTCTATATCAGCATTGTCTCGATGAAGATATCTATAGAAAAAGAAAAGGAGTTGATGGAAGACAATGGTCCCACCAGGGGAAGCGTTGTCTCGATGAAGATATCTACAGAGAAAGAAAAGAAGTTGAAGGAAGATAATGGTCCCACCAGGGGAGGCGTTGTCTCGATGAAGATATCTACACAAAAAGAAAATGAGTTGATGGAAGACAATGGTCCCACTAGGGGAGGTGTTGTCTCGATGAAGATATCTAGAGAGAAAGAAAAGGACTTGAAGGAAGACAATGGTCCCACCAGGGTTTCTCGTAAGAAAAATGATCATTTGTGCTTTAAAATTGGTGAAATTATTAAGTGTTGTAAAACGGATGGAAAGGGTTGGCAATGTTGGAGAGAAGCGCAAGAAGGGCGTTCACTTTGTAAACATCATTTGGACCGAACTAAAAGTTACAACAATTTGGCTCATTCTAGTGGGGGGGAAAATGATATAGTCTTAGGGAAAGATGATGCAATCCATTGCCGTGGACCAAGAAAGAAGGTTGAAGTATCCAATTCAAATGATATCTATCAGTACTTTGGAGATGACTATGAGTTTATATATGAAGAAGATGAAAGCGACAACCACAAGGAGGAGGATAAAAACGGCCAAACATTGCAGAAGAGGGGTAAGAAGAGAGGCCGAAAGCCTATTAAGGCTCGCTCATTGAAATCTTTTGGATAATGCTGATCATTGAACTCTTTTGTATCAGACGGTATGTTTTCAATTGTGCTTGTATGGTAGATAAAGCTGCATCATTGAACCCTTTTGTATCAGATGGGATATTTACAATTGCATGTGCTTGTATGGTAGATTGTGTTGATTGTAGGATTGGTTTTTGTGCTAGCATAATTAGGTTTCTCTTAAGTAGAACTTATTATGGAATAAACTAATTTAGTTTTTTTTTTTTAATATGTCATGTCGTCCATTGATAAGTGACTAACATCGAAGTCTTCTTAATATGTCATGTCAATTGATATGTGACTAATAGCCAATTATAATTAGAAATAGTGCCTATATATAATAGGGATAGGGATAAAAGGTGTTAGATGATTAGTTAAAGTAATTTTTTTATGTACTATAATAATTTTATTTAAAATTACCAACTTCTTGTTAGTGTGACTCCTAGTGACTCCTATAAAACGAAACAAATACCTTTTACATCTATATATAAGCATTACCATCCATTTTAAAAATTCAATATTATGCAATAGCAAATTCTTTGTCCTTCTTAAATCATATCGAAAATACATATTTCTAACTATAAAGAGAACATAGGTGAGGTTCGAGTACAACATAGGTGATGGATCTAATTAAAGTCTCCATGTGGTATGATTTTTGGCTTTTTGATAAGCCTATTGGTGACATATATTTGGAAAAATATAATTTCTATATCAACACTTGGTAAATGAGTAGCTTATATTTTTCAAAAAAAAAAATGAGTAGCTTATATTTGGCCTGTAGTGAGTTCTTGATTATTTTTACCTCAACTATCTCCCAACTTTAGCATTGTCTCTGCCTGAGACAAGATTAGACAAAGGAAAGAAGTTGCCTCGTGCATGCCTTCATCTTCTAGAAAGCTATCAGTAAAATGAGTCTCACTGAGAACAGATGTATGTTCTGCTCTGGAAGAGAGTTCAAAAATCACTTGTTTTTTAGCGCCTAGTAACAGGTAGAGGGTGGTTATTTGTCAATTCTAAAGGGTCTTTTCACTTTTACCTTTTAGGGTCTAAAAGGTAAAAGTTTTACATTATCCTTAGCAAATGGAGCTTGGTTGCTGCTATTTACATCTTCTGGTGTAAAGAAGCAGGTTATTCTATACTAGGGAAATTAGAACTGAGCCCGAACTTCATAATGAGATTATTGACACAATGAAATTCAAAGCCATTTCTCTTCATAAAATTAGCCCCTCTTCTGAGAATGTTAATATGGCCCATGTCTGGAGCCTTCCTAGCTCTGTCTTTAGTTAATGTGTTGATGCTTCCCTATTGTGTGTTTTCTCCTTTGAATTAGCCCTTTTTCTCATAATTTAAAAGTCCATTGTGGTTGTTGGCTCTTATGCCTGTCATTTGCTGGGAAGACGCTCTGATCCAAGATTGTGACTCTTTTGAGTGCTTGTAGTAGGTTTGTTTTTCCTTTTTTGGTGTATTATGCTTTGGTAGCTCGGGGTTTTTTTTTTTTTTTGGGAAAAAGGGTAGCTCTAGGGTTTCCCAAATGGGGCTTACTCTCTTATTTGTAAGACTTAGGGGACATTTGGTAACTGTTTATATTTATCTTTTCTTGTTTATATAAATAGATTTATAGAAAATATGTTTGTTAAAATTCATTTTGTTTATTACAAGTATAAATATTTATAAGATGACATTGTGGTGGACGTCAGGTATGTACAAAATATGTGGTTAAAAACGATACCTTAACGACACTTTAGGTTTTACCCTTCTGCAAGCGCACATATAAATTGTGTATAGTTTTTCTTGAGTAGGGAAATATCGATCACACAGAGACGAGGATTGTTCACTTTAATAGTTTAAAAATACTGAATTATAGTATTCCGAAAAGAGTGGATTTTGTGAATTATTTAATATTACTTAAATTAATCTAAACAGTAAAGTAAATTGGTTTTTGATTCATAGGGAGAGAAAACTAGGGTTTCCTCACTCCATCACTAACCGCATAACATAGTTTCAATTCTATTTCAATTGTATGAGGGCGATCCATTGACTGTGAATTAGGTTGCACCGCGTCAATAGTTTGACCCCAAAAAGGATTACTCTCAACCGGATCGCGACAACCCATCTTAAGACTAAACTGATTAGTGCATGCCAACTACTAACAAAAAAGTAAATTGAAGCACTAAATTAAAGCATGAAAATAAACTAAGGCATGTCTATATCAGTTTGTCAGGGCATGACCTGTGTCAAGTTAGGGTTTTGAGTTTTATGACCACCATTGTGTAGAAAATCACAGATTAAGCATCCGACTTCCAGCCTATAGTGAATCATTGTGATTGTGTAAGATAAATATATTCGAAAAGTCTAAGACAAGAATCAATTCAAATATATAAACTTGTATCACGAATAAAAATAGTCTCTCATCTAACACAATCATCACAGTATAGTCACAATTTTCCCTCTCTACAATTGAATAAAAAATCAGAACTACATTACTTGGCTAGGGTTTTGCGAGAAAACCCTAGATACCGAATTAGTTGATCATGACTGAGAGAATCTGCATTGTCGGTATAGAAACACTCTTCATGGCCTTCTTCTCCGGATCTCTAGGTCTTTTAATGGTGGTTTTCTTCAAGTCTGAACTTTGAACTTGAGAACTCTATGAATGAACGTGAAAATCAGAACCAGAACTTCAGAACCTCCGAACTTTTTTTCTAAACCATAATCCTCTTATATTTATAGACAAGTGAGGGAAACCCTAATGGTTGCCCGAACTCTTTTTCTAAACCCTAATTTGAGTCTTGAATTGAACAACCATACGTTATGGCCGACCTCAAAGCTTTTCTTTCTGATATGTCTATCATGGAATGCTTTGGTTCGGGCTTTATATATTCTAGAATTCTCATATGCGCTGTTCCTCAACTCCTCATGCTCTGCGAGTTAGAGTTTCCTCTAAGCACCCGATCTTTTGATATCAAAATTCAATCTTCTGATCGCCCAATATGCTCTGTGGTCGAGTTCCACAAGGAGATGACACGCCTTACCATAGACCAATCTATATGGTGACATACCAATCGGTGTCTTGTAAGCGGTCATGTATGCCCACAGTGAATCATTTAACCTTCTCGGCCAATTCTTCAAATCAGGATCCACTATATTTTCAATAATGTTCTTGATCTCCCTGTTCGAAACCTCCACTTGATCACTCGTCTGTGGGTGATATGGCGTTCCAATTCTATGAGTGACACCATACTTTTTACACAAGGCCGGAAGAAACTGGTTGTCGAATTGGCTACCGCCGTCACCGATCAACACTCGTGGCATGTCAAATCTAGAAAATATATTGGATTTAACAAAATCCTCAACCACAATGTGATTCGCATGCGACGTGGAAACAACCTCTACCCATTTAGAAACGTAATCAACTCCCACTAATATGTACTGCTTATTGCCGACTTTTGGAAAAGGTCTCATGAAGTCAATGCCCCAAACGTCAAACAACTAAACCACTAAAATAGGATTTAGTGGCATCATGTCTCGTCGAGATATAGATCCCAACTTCTAACATCTCAGACAAGATTTGCAAAACTCGAACGCATCCTTGAATATGGTGGGCCAATAAAAACCGCTCTGTAGGACTTTGTGAGCTGTCTTTTGAGCACCAAAATGCCCTACACACTCTAGCGTATGACAGAATGTCAGTATGCCTTGAACTTCACTTTCTGGAACACATTTACGAATTATCTGATTCGGGCAATATTTGTACAGTCGCGGATTATCTCAGATATAAAATTTTATTTGGCTGAAGAAACGATCTTTCTCATGCTTATAATATCCATTAGGAATTCTACCTGTGGCTTTATAGTTGATGACAATATCTGCATACCACGTTATCTGTTCCATAACAGCCATACTGAGCAGATGTTCATCCGGGAACTCATCCTTAAGAGGAGTGTCATCATTTATGGACTCAACTACAATTCTTGACAAATGATCAGCTACAACATTCTCCTTACCCTTTTTATCTTTGATCTCCAAATCAAATTCTTGTAGCAACAGAATCCATCGAATTAGTCTGGGCTTGGAGTGTTTCTTGGTTAACAAATGCCTTAGTGCGGCATGATCTGAGCACACAACGACCTTGGTTCCCAACAAATATGACCTGAATTTCTCCAAGGCGAACACTACTGCCAGCAACTCCTTCTCGGTAATTGTGTAGTTCATCTGAGCTTCGTTCAGAGTTCTACTGGCATAGTAAATCACATATGGCAACTTGTCTTTTCTCAGCCCTAGTAAAGCTCCAACTGCATAATCTGAAGCGTCACACATTAGCTCGAACAGTAGAGACCAGTCTGGTGGACAAATAATTAGGGCAGATGAGAGTTTAGCATGCAATTCCTTAAAGGCATGAAGACATTCTTCATCAAAGACAAAGACTACATCTTTAGCCAGTAAATCGCATAATGGTTGGGCGATTTTGCTAAAATCTTTAATAAACCTTCTATAAAACCCGGCATGACCCAAAAAAGAGTGTATCTATTTCACAGATGTGGGATGAGGTAATTTTGAAATCAGCTCGACTTTTGCTTTATCTACTTCAATCCCCTACTTTGATATAATGTGGCCAAGTACTATTCCCTCTTGAAGCATAAAATGGCTATTTTTCCAACAAATAATTAAATTGGTCTCCTTACACCATTGAACTACTAGTGTTAAATGCCTCAAACAGTCTTCAAAGGTTGCCACAAAGACTCAGAAGTCATCCATGAACACTTCTAGAAACTTTTCTATCATATCAGAGAAGATAGAGATCATACACCTTTGGAATGTTGCTGGCGCATTACATAAAACAAAAGGCATCCATCTGTATGCGAATGTGCCATATGGACAAGTGAAAGTGGTTTTCTCCTAATCTGCAGGATCAGTTGCCACTTAATTATAGCCAGAATATCCATCCAAAAAGTAATAGTAGCTCTGTCCGGCTAGTCTTTCCAGGATTTGATCGATGAATGGTAATGGAAAATGATCCTTCCTGGTGTTAGAGTTGAGCTTTATGTAGTCAATACACACACGCCACCCCGTAGTCGTGCATTGAGGAATTAGCTCACCCTTTTCATTGGGCACCACTGTGATTCCCAACTTCTTCGGGACCACTTGAGTTGGGTTTACCACTTACTATCAGAGATCGGGTAGATGATTCCCACATCCAGTAACTTAACTACTTCCTTTCTTACTACCTCCATCATGTTCGGATTCAATCTTCATTGCATCTCCTATGACAGTTTCTCCTCATCTTCCAAATAAATCATATGCATGCAAATTGATGGATCAATCCCTTTCAAATCAACCACACTCCACCCAATTGTTTCTTTATTCTTGGTCAAGACCTTAATCAGACTCAATTCCTGTTATGCTATCAATTTTGATGAAATAATTACAGGAAGAGTTTCATTGGGTCCCAAGAAAACATACTTCAGCTTTTATGGCAACTCCTTAAGTTCTAAAACCGGCGAAGTCGTAAGTGATGGAACTGGGGGAATACTTGAGACTATTGGGAGTGGTTCCACTAGCTCTTGCTTCTAAGGTTACGCCGTAGTCTCAATTTTATCCAATTCCTTGTTCTGTCATTCCACATATACATCACAATCTTCGATTTCTTCATTCGGCATTTCATTTGCCAGAAAATTTTCAAGCTCGTCTTTCTCCAGAATTTGAGTCGCAAAATCACATATAATATCATCTAACTCGTTGCACTCATGTATCTGTAAATAGTCCATAAACTCAGGTAATTGATGGTTTCCCTCAAACATATTCATCCTAACTTTCATGTTCCCAAAGGTCAGATCCATGGCTCCGGTTCTGCAATTTATGTATGCATTTGTCGTGGCCAGAAATGGTCTGCCTAAGATCACTGGGATGTGTTTTTCGAGTCCGGGACAGGTTCCATCTCCAGGATTACAAAATCAACTGGAAAGTAAAACTTACCCACTTGAACTATGATGTCTTCCAAAATACCTTTCGCCTGCTTGACAGATCGATCGGCAACTGCAGTACAACCTCTATGGGACTGAGCTCTCCCAACCCTAGCTATTTATAGACTGAATAAGGAAGCAAGTTAATACTCGCACCTAGATCAAGAAGGGCTCTACCAATTTCCTGGTCACCGATAACACAAGAAATAGTGGGAGCACCGGGATCTTTCCTCTTCGGTGGAGTATTGCTTAATAATAATGAACTCACTTGCTCAGTCAAAAGTATTTTCTTCGGTTTCTTCGTTTTGATTTTCCTCTTATGCGTACAGAGATCCTTAAAAAATTTAGCATAAGGTGGGATTTGGGCAATCACGTCTAAGAACAGTAGATTAATCTTGACTTGTCGGAATGTATCTAACATATCAGATTTTTTCATCTTCCCATACTTAGTCGATTCTCTAAGACGTTGAGGAAATGGCGGTACCTCCTCATAGTTTGCCCTGTTTGGCTCATCAAGCAATGTCTCGTCCACACTTTTATCTACTAGCAGTTTATCTTTTTGAACTTCAGCCTCTCTGCTCTCTACCTCTTTTTACTGTGCTTCTTCCACTTCCTTCCTTTGAGCTTGCTCAACTTCTTTTCTTCTACGCAATTTCTCCTCATGTTCTTCCTCCACTCTGCTCTCCATTACCCTTCCACTTCTCAGATTTGTAATTGCTTGAACAGACTCGTGATTAACATTGGTAAATGATCCAAGCTTTTTCACTTTTTAGATTTTAGAGTTAGTGATAGGCTGGCTAGGCAACTGACCTGGCTCTCTAGTATTTCTCTGATTTGCCATTTGTCCTAACTGCTTGGTGATTTGGGCAAGTGCTTTAGTATGAACCCCCATCTGATTTTGGAGGTCCACCAAGGTCTGTTTTATCCTGTTATTTTGAAATCCGGGTGGTGGAGCTTAGTTTCTTTGAGGCTGGAGTTGATATTGGAATGGTTGGATAGCCTAGTTGTTATTGAATGACTGAAGAGCCATAGAATTATTAGGTAGTTGTCTGGGTTGGAAATTTGATTAAGAATTGCGAGCCAATATAGTTGGTTGAGATTGGAATGATTGTTGGCTCTGTTGGAACCTTGGTTGCAAGATATATTGCTTCAAGATGGGTGATGAAAGAGTTAATCCAAGGAGAGGACCAGATACCTCATTGAAGGGATTCTACGCAACGGACAGGTATGAATCGTATGCCGAATTTCCAGAAGAGGAAGGTGCAAAGCATTTCGAGATCAAGACGAGTGTGATCAACATGCTCCCAAAGTTCTTTGGTCTCAGGATAGAAGATCTGCACCAGCATGTTAATGAATTCTTAGAGGTTACATCAACCATTAGGTATGATGGTTTAACTAAAAATTATTTAAGAGTGCGTCTGTTCCCATGGTCTTTAAAAGATAAAACAAAAAGACGGTACATTAAATTGAATCAAGCAACTAAACTTGACTGGGAAACACTTAAACAAGAATTCTTAGAGAAACATTTTCCCATAGGAAAGACTTTAGAAGCCCAAGATGCAATTAAGCGATTCAGACAGTTGCCAAGAGAGCAATTTCATGATGCGGGAGAGAGGTACAATGAGATTTTGTATAAATGTCTCCACTATAGGTTTTCTGACCAGGATGTTGCTAGAAATTTTTACATGGGTCTAGGTGAAAAGCATAAGAATCTGATAGATGCCTCTATACAGGGTCAGTTTACCTTGAAACCCGCAAGAGAGCTTTTAGAGATGTTTGATAACATCAGCGAAAATGCCCTTCAGTATGAATCTGATTTGAGGTCTAAAGGTGAACTAGATAGAAGATCAGAAAAAACATTTGAGGTTAATCATGTTATGAAAAATCCAGTGGCATTGATAGAGGAGAGGTTAGAGCGATTTGAAAAAAATTCTTACCCAAATAGGTCATTCTCCCAAAAGAGAAGTTTTTGAGGTTGAACCAGATTATTCTCAAAATGAGTGTGAGGACGTAATAGCCGCTGATGTCAATGCAACATGGAATTACTCCAATAATGCCCCGTTCTCCAACTCATACTCTCCAAATAATAGAAATCGTCCATTTATGTCCTATAAGTCCACAAATGTGGAGAATCCTCCAGAAAAAGTTCAACAAGGACAGTGGTCCAATTTTCAACCAAAGCAACTCTTATGTCTAACGACTCCTTTCAATAGATTTTCGTAAACAACTTAAGAGTTCTTTCGATCTCCAGGTCGTATACAATTAACGCAGAATTTGAATTTCAACGCGTCGATCTATCGGACATACACTAAAAACTTTTTTTTTCAATTTTTGTTTTCTTTATTTTTTTAAATAAATAAAGCAAATTAACTAAACTACTTCTAAACTATGAATAAAAAGCAAAGCTAAAAATTAAATGCAAAAACCAAACAAAATTGAAACTCACAAAGGGTCTAGACGCAACTTCAGCAGCTTTGTCTTTTCCTTTCACGCTCTTCAATTGTACCTGAAAATCACACAAAAATTTCAACTTTAGCTTTAATCTACAATAACGTAATGCAAATAAACTATTAAAGCTATTGAACAATGTCAAGTCCCCGGCAATGACGCCAAAAACTTGGTGGGCGTTAGGTGTGTATAAAATATGTGGTTAAAAATGACACCTTAACAACACTTTAGATTTTACCCTTCTACAAGCGCATAGATCGATTGTGTATAGTTTTGCTTGAGTAGGGAAATATCGATCCCACAGATACGAGGATTGTTTACTTTAATAGTTTAAAAACACTGAATTATTGTTTTCCAAAAAGAGTTGATTTTGTGAATTATCTAATATTACTTAAATTAATCTAAATAGCAAAGTAAATTGGTTTGTGATTTAGAGGGAGAGAAAACAAGGGTTTCCTCACTTCACCACTAACCGCATAACATAGTCCAAATTCTATTTCAATTGTATGAGGGCGATCTATTGACTGTGAATCAGGTCACACTGCGCCAACAGTTTGACCCAAAAAAGGATTACTCTCAACCGAATCACAGCAACCCATCTCAAGACTAAACTGATGCATGCCAACTACTAACATAAAATTAAATTAAAGCACTAAATTTAAGCATGAAAATAAACTAAGGCATGTTTATATCAGTTTGTCAGGGCATGCCCTGTGTCAACCTATGGCTTGAGTTTTATGACCACCATTGTGTAGAAAATCAAAGATTAAGCATCCAAGTTCCAGCCCATAGTGAATAATTGTGATTATGTAAGATAAATATATTCGAAAATTCTAAGACAAGAACCAATTCAAATATATAAACTTGTATCACAAATAAATATGGTCTCTCATCTAACACAATCATCAGAGTATAGTCACAGTTTCCCCTCTCTACAATTGAATATAAAATCAGAACTACATTACTTGGCTAAGGTTTTACGAGAAAACCCTAGATATTGAATTAGTTGATCATGGCTGAGAGAATCTGCATTGTCAGTGTCGAAACACTCTCCATGGCCTTCTTCTCCGGTTCTCTAGGTCTTTTAATGGTGGTTCTCTTCAAGTCTGAACTTTGAACTTGAGAACTCTATGAATGAACGTGAAAATCAGAACCAGAACTTCAGAACCTCCGAACTCCTTTTCTAAACCCTAATCCTCTCATATTTATAGACAACTAAGAGAAACCCTAATGGTTGCCATTTTTTGTAATTTTATAATACATGAATAATCTCTTAAAATCATATGTAATTATGTGTATAATCCTGTATGTATAGGTCTGGAATCACCGATCACTTGAAATATCAAAGTAGGGACAAAACTGAAAAATTCTGAAACAACTCCAAAACAACTTCAGCATGTCGAGGGATCTTGTGCCCAGAAGGTGGGACCTACGCTCCTGACCTACGCTTGGGCGTAGGTATAGGGCGTAGGGTCAAAAACCACAACGTAGCTTAGGAGCATAGGTTGGGTTCAATCTGCCTTTTTTTCTCTTTGATGATGTAGGGTATAATGCATTTTTGTTGTAAAATCCGTCTTTTTGTATTTGAGCTATATTGGTCGCTTTTGAGTCCCGATACTTTTCGGTGAGGTAATAATGTCTGAAAATAACATGTTTGCCCTTCCGGTGAGATAATGATATCTAGAAATGACCATTTTGCCCTCCGGTAGCTCTTCTTCACTCTAGCACACCTCTTGATTCCTTTCTCGAAATAGAAATGAACACGAACTCAGTTAATTCACCGAGATTAGCTCCGTTTATTTATTAAGCTCCTGAAACATGCTTACACACACAAACGAGATAAAAATACCAAGTAATGGAATGTAAAGACATAACAAACGCAAGATAGGAGTGAAAAATGACCAATATTGAGTACCTATCACATTGTAGCTAATTTTATAAACACTAAAACGATGTTTATCATTTTTTGTTTATGTTTATCAAATATTATCATTCTTTATTCTGTCCATCACAATCTTCCATCACAGCTCCCAATCACCTCCACCACCTATAACCACCATTATCTGTCACCGCCCATCACCACCGACAACCATGACTAACCATCGCCTCCACCGACCACTACTACTATCGGCCACCACCATCATCGGTCACCGATCACCACCACAGACCATCTCCTCCACGGGCCATAGACCATCACCACTATCAGTCATCGTCTCAACCACTATTATCGGCCACCGTCCACAACCAGTGACCACCATTGTAGACCATCTCTTCCACCGGCCACCATTATCGGCCACTGGTTGCCACCAGTATTGGCCACCACCCACCACCACCGACCATCTCCTCCATTGGCCACCGACCACCAACCACCGCCTCCACCACCCGTTACCACTAGCCACCGTCAACCATCACTATCGACAACTGCCCACCTCTACCGGCAATCACTTCCACATCTTGCCGTCGTCGGCTATTATCATTAACATAAACAAAAAATTTTACCAAACATGATTTTGTATTTATTATTTATAAAAATGTCAAAAACATAAATAGTTATCAAGCAATACATATTTTTGTCCGTAAATAGAAATAACACATAAATAATTACCAAACAAGCCCTTACTATGTTTGGTTTTAGAGTCCAATAATTTAAAAATATTTCCCTAAGTTTTAGAATCCTTTCATCATAAAACATTTGTTTGGTTTTAAAATTTAAAAGATATATAATTATGATAATACTTTAAAAATTTATTTGGACACGTGTAAGTAATTTATTGGACCACATAACGTGTAAGGAGGAAGTCCCTCCCACATTGCCTAAAATAAGTATTGTCTTTTTCTTTTTCTTAACGGTGTTAAAAAATTGCAACACTCCCTCATCAATTTACCAAAATCAGTTCCTATTGTGGGCTACAAATGTACGAATTCATTACAACCGAGGGATCTACGTGCCACTTTTTTAGGGGAAAAAAAGGGTATATAGATCATTTAATATACACATGCACAACACAACAAGACCCAAATTGAGATGACTGAAATAGGTCACGAATCCTATCCAATAAAATATTAATTTTGGAAAACTTTTTGTGACCAGAATAAGCTCATCCCTTTTTATGACATAATTATATAGAAGATATAATTTTAAGGATAATATTTAAGTCATATCTGATGAGATGTACCACTAAAAATTTTTTACATATATAAATTATTAAAAATATTAAAATATAGATATAACAAATATTTCTAGGTTAAACCCACTGCAGATTTTATTACGATTTGTTTCCATGTGGGTCTCCTTTGTCACACAGCCTCTTTCTCTCTCATCTGATCTATCATCGACTTTGTCTCATTGTCTCTCTGGTCTATCACCCAAATATTTCTAGGTTAATCCTTTTTCATATGCAGATTTTAATTTCCCAACCCTTTGGTGGAATATTTTCTCAAATTGTTGGGCTTATTCTTATTTTGTTTTCCTCTCAGAATGAAGAGGATCATAACCTCCGTAATCGAGTAGATTAATCCTATATTGAAATTCCTAACTTAAAATTTTGTATTCATCCAACTGATTCTTCCGTACAATACAAACTTTATTTTTCATACGAAACAAACTCTGACCAATAGTAAGGCTAAATCTTCAATACCCGAAAAGAGTTGGATAAGCAAATCCTTAAATTACATTAGTTGAAGCAAATGAATCCTTATATGAGTATTATATATCACTTTCTGCTCTTTCCGTGGAATTACTTTAATTGAAACTTTTATGTGAAAAATATTTAGGCTGATATTTTTCAAGTGGAGAAAAAACTTAGTGGGTCTGCTAGAGAGGGAAAGATGCGGTGTGAGAGAGGACCCGAAGGAAAACAAGTATAATAAAATGTGTAAAGGGTTTAACCCAGAAATATGGGTTATATCCATGTTTTAATATTTTTAAGGGTAATTTACACATAATTTCCTGAGATTTTAATATTTAATCACCAAATTCCTTAGCCAAATTCCCTTGATATTTTTTATTTTAATCAAATATGCCCTCCAGTCAATTTTCATGTCAAAATAACTTAAATGTCTCTCACATAAATTATAATTTCACCTTTATTTTTTTGGCATATTATACTTTCCCCCCTCTTGTTTGGATAATTACACGTTCCCCCTCTATAAAAATATATTTAAATATATAATTCGAAAAAATTATCTAAAATTTAAACAAATATATAAAATTTGAAAAAATATATATATAATTCAAAAATATATATATATATAATTTGAAACAAATATATATATATAATTCATAAAATATATATTATATTTCGAAAAAATATATATAAATTTTGAAATATATATATAATTCAAAAATATATATAAAATTCAAAAATATATATAAAATTAGAAAAACTATATAAAATTCGAAAAATATATATAAATTCAAAAACAATTATATATAATTTGAAACAAATATATAAAATTCAAATATATATATATATATATATAATTCATAAATAATATATTAAATTTTCAAAAAAATATATAAAATATGAAAAAATATATATAAAATTTGAAAATATATATAAAATTTGAAAAAAATAAATAAATTTTGAAAAACATTTATAAATTTACCCTCAACAAAATAGAAAGGAAAAGAAAATAAAATGATGATGCTAGTATCCAAGAAGAGACAAGCAATCAGCCCACCATCTTATCATATCCCACTTCTTCTTGTCCAACTTTCACACATTTACCTCTTTTTCATTTAATTTTTTGTCCATTTAAAACAATACAATAAAAAATAAAGATTTAAGTACACAACATAACATGGTTCTCATTCAATCTCACGTGCCTGATCCAAAACATACACCCTGTCACGTGCCACTTACGTGGTGACATAAAAAAATAAAATTCATTTTTGAAATATATATATATTTTCAAATTTATATATATATTCTGAATTTTATATATGTATTTTTCAAATTTTAATATATATTTTTTGAATTTTATATATATTTTCAAAATTTATATATTTTTTAATATATTATTTATGAATTTTATATATATTTTTAGAATTTTATATATTTGTTTCGAATTATATATATATTTTTGAATTTATATATTTTTTCCGAATTTTATATAGTTTTTCTAATTTTATATATATATTTCAAATTTTATATATTTTATTTGAATTATATATATATATATTTCAAATTTTATATTTTTTGTTTGAATTTTTCTATTTTTTTAAAAATTTAATATATTGTTTATGAATTATATATATATATATTTTCAAAATTTATATATTAGTTTCGAATCATATATATATATTTTCTAATTTAAATATATTTTTCGAATTTTATATATAATATTTTTTTATAGATGGGGAAAAGTGTAATTATCTAAACAAGAGGGGTGAAACTGTAATTTATGTTAGGGGCATTTAAGTTATTTTGACACGAAAATTGGCTAGAGGGGGGTATTTGATTAAAATTTGAAATGTGAGGGGGTTTGATGAACGACAAAGAGTTTGGTGATTAAATCCTGAAATCTCAGGAAATTTTGTGTAAATTACCCTATTTTTAATGACTAGTAGATGTGACAGTCTTTTAATGGTGCACCTCATGGGAGACCAACCGTCAATTTGAAATTCAAAACTATATGCAAGCTCGGTCATCATTGCACTAACGTCATACACATATCACATTGCTCAACAATATTCGGGTCAAGTCCATATAATGATGGGTTTGACCCGAAAGGACTAGTGTAAAGGCTAATAAATTTAGGCCCATTAAAATAGCAATAGGCCCACCAAAGGATGTCTGGTATTAAGTGAAACCCATACCTAACCTTGAAAGTCCAGAGATCATTCTAGAAGTGTTTGTGGATCAAGTCAAAATTCCCATTTAGATAGGGATGATTGAGATCGTTATGTAAGGAAAATAAAATTCATATAATTAAGGGAATTGATCATGATCATGATGGGCCAAAAGCCCATTACTTATTATATAAATAAGGCCACTAAGCTTCAATAATATTTATTGGAGTGGATAAACAAAAAATATCACTTACACAAGCTAAACCTTAAACAACAAATGGAGGGAAGGATTTTGACTTTGAATCTTAATGTTGACTATAAGCATAATGTATCAGCTCTCAAAGGCCTCACCCAATCATTCCACATCCAATTTTTTTTTTTTTTTTTGAAATGGATAATGAACATTCAAAAACAAATTCTACCTTTAAAGACCCTACTACAATAAACAACCAGAATCTTGGTCACAAGCTAAACCTAGAGAGAAATATGATACTTTCATAATTCTCAACAGACAAAATTACCTAGAGAGATTCATACACATTGGCATAAACACTACAACAAATAAGAGATTTTGTGACAGAAAAAACGTCACAACAATTTTCCGGCATGTTGTTTGTCGCCAAAGACCACCACTGTCCAATTCAGTGATGAGAAATCTGCTACGATCTATTCCTAGCTTGGATGGTGAGAACTTTAGCACTTGGGTCACAAAGCTTGTGTAATCTGTTATGTGATTTGTGAACAAAGGCTCTGACTTGAATCAACTCAGAAGCTCTCTAAACCTCTTTCTCATATAATGCCCATAACTGTTTCCTATTTTTCGGATGTGGGAACAATAATCTAATAAGTTATTTGTGAAGAAAAAAATTGTCACAAATAATAATTTAATTATGACAAATGTCTAAAATTATTGTAAATTATTAATCATTTGTAACACAGGTTAAAAACGTCACAAAAAGACATTTTTTGTGACAATTTTTTGTTCGGTCACAAAGTTTTGTTTTCATAAAAAAGACACATCGTATCACCAAACATTGCTATTTGAGAAAACTGTGATTTTTTATTGGGAAGCGCTCTATAGACACCCAATAAAATAGCTGATTGTTGGTGGGAACCTTAAATTTTTTAAATTTATAATTTTCTACAATAAGATTTAGATTCTGATTAAGTCACACCCTTCCTCCAAGAGAAATTATTTGTTATCACATGGATAACTATGACAAACTAATTAAAATACTTGGTGTTTATCACACGCAAGTGATAAAATCCCTTCGTAAATTACATTCATTCATGCGCGTATTACACTCATGAAAACCAAGTTCGTCCTATCCGCTGATGTAGTTCAATAGATGTTGGACACGTTGCCAAAATTATTTTCAAAAGAAATTGATCTTGATTTGTGTATTTACGAATGTTATGTCTAATCTTCTTTTAAAAAATATTTTAGTCACGTGTTCAAATTGTATTGGACCACATCATGGAAAGATCCAAGTATTGTCCTCATGGGACAGAACCCAAGTATTGTCCTTTTTATTATTGATTTAGGATACCACGTGGATTTATCCCCGGGTACTCAATATCTTTTCCTTCCTTCAGACCTAATCAAACCATCCTTACAAAGCTCCAGGTTTATAGTCATATCTTGAAAAATCTTTAACCGGCAAATACAAAACTAATTGATTATCCCTTTTACTCAAAACTAATTTTTTTCCGGTAAATAACTACTACTCAAAACTAATTGATTATCCTTTTTACTAAGTATAGAGTAAAAAATTTACGAAGTAGAAATTACAGAGTAGAAATTAATCCTAGGCCTCTAAATTTGTGGTTGATAATCTGATCCCTATTTCCAAATCCTGGAATTGCAATATATTCTAAAGAGTAATTTTTATATTTATAAAATCATCTCAAAGCTCTAATCCTAATGCGTCTTCAATAGCAAATAAGAATTACTCTTGATGTAAATCTATTTCTGATGGAGAGAATTCTATAGTCTCCAAGAATTGTTTTCTTATAAATCTTAAGGTGGGTACTAATTATGTCACAGAAGGAATAAAGCATTGGTGTAGCGTGTGCTAAAAAGTTATCCTTATGAGAGAATCAAGGATTCAAACTGAAGTCTGTGACATATTAACTTGGGGCGGGGTCATAAATTTAAAAGGGTTTGAATGTGATTCAGAGCATGTAAAAATATTTTCTTTGAAGAAATGGAATTTTTCACTTGAAAATATCTAGGAGATAATGGAAATAATCCTAGAGGGGTGAATAGACCTTTTATAAGTTTAATGACTAATTAAAATTATTTTGAAATTTTTTTAATCTTAATTAGAATAACTAGGTCATTAAAAAACTTTTCTATAATAATAATAATCTAAAACAAAATACATTTTTATTAAAAATATTTTCTGAGAAAAAAAGAATTATGTGCTATTTGAGATCGATCGCAAATTTCTAGGATCGACCGCAGGTTTCTAGGATCGATCACAAACTTCTAGGATCGACCGCAAATTTCTAGGATCGATCGCAAAATTTCCAGGATCGACCACAAATTTCTAGGATCGATCGCAAATTTCCAGGATCCATTGCAAGATCGAATTCTGGTTTTAAGTTTATCTCAAACAGTTCCAAAACCAAAATTTTAACACAATATATATCAAGCAAGAATTAATAAAAGTGTAGAGTAAAGATCAAGAGACTCGCAAATTTTTACATGGAAAAACCTTGGAAATATTTCAAGTAAAAAACCACGGATATCATCAGTATCGATGCACTATGAGACAAAGAATTTGTACTGACTCTATTGAGAAATGACTTACAATAACTCTGACTGTCATTTTCACTCGGCGTCTGAAAATCTTGATTCACTCACGCTCCACGAAACTTCTCACTCCGATCTTTGTTCTCTGACGGCTTCATTTCTCAACGGATCAATGCACACAATGTTGAAGCACAATTGAAGAACCCCAAAAACTAGAGAGAAGTAGAAGTTGGATGATCAATTAAGCTATCCCTCTAACAAGGATTTCTCTCTCTAACAAGGTCTGAAATTGTAGTAGAATTGTAGAGCTTCAAAGACCTTCCCCTAGGGCTTAGGTTTCTTGTTCTCCAAGTCTTGGTCTTTTTACCATTAAGTCCTCAAATATTAACCCATATACCAATACTGACCTTCAGACATGTCTTTAATTGGAGAGGGGTAATTTTTAAACATCAGAAAACAACCGTCTTAGATTTCTAATTCGCAGACCTCGGATCGATCGTGGCAGGCTGCAATCGATCGCAACTTCAATCGCAAATGTAATTTTGTCAATTTTCAATCGTTTGATCCATATTCTTATTTTGCTTGCGATCACTTCTTTGACCTTTGACTTTAAAGAAACTTTTTGATAACTTTTTGATATCCTTTGCTTGATCATTCAATCTTCCTAACTCTACACATTCTCACAATTCACTCAACATGGTTTTTGACTATATATGCCAAAACTAAAACATATTCTTACATCACTCAAGATTTCGAATCTAAACAACATAGTTTTTGCTCTGATCAATCAGATTTCAACAATAAAGATTCTGCATGAAAGGGTATAAGCAAGGTTCATATTTTTCAGGGGAATGTTGCCATATTTGTTTGTTTCATGGCTTCAAATGAAAATTCCATCATTATCACATCCACCCAAGCACAATTTTGCTCAAACTGTGTCCCAAAACACGGGTTAGCTTTCATTTCTTTCTTTCAATGTCACCAGCAGTTCGAAGAGGAGGTCGTCGGGGTCCCCATGGTGGAGGTCGTAATGGTTGACAGAATAGAGGTGTTTTGCCCCCATAAGCGAAGTCTTCATTCAAGAGGTGGCGCGTGAAAATGAGGCGCATGAGGCTCCAGTATTTGTTGGAGAAAGTGTGAGTCAAAGCCACCCTACTTCTGCATCTCCACCTGCCCCCACCTAGCTACCACACATGGGTGTTGTGTGTGATCCTAACCTTGCCACCAACCTACCATGCTAGGTGTGATTACTGCAAACGTACCCAGCCAGCTAGCCTCTCTAAGGGTGGGTGATGAAGTGACCATTGAACCTGTCATTGTGGATCTCAATGTCATGCACGAGGAACCCCCCCATCGCAAGCCCGTATTAGCTTAGGTCTCCATTGCTGAAAGTTCATCATGTTCTGAGAATATCCCATTGAATGCAACTGGAACTTCTTCCTCAGCGAATCCTTCTAAAGAAAGAAGCCAAAGGTAACAAAATGACTCTCTCTTACCATCCACTTGAGAAAGGTTGTTTGGCCATGTCCCCTCCTCGTGATGTATCTATCAATGGCGGGCTTGAATGGGAAAATTGCATTGTGAGATATTTCTTTAACAGAAAGTTGCCATTTTTCACAGTTGAAGCCATTGCTAAGAAGATGCAGGCTAGTGAAGGGCTCACAGGGGTTTATGGGATAGAAAAAGTTTTCTTCTTTTTTGGCTTCTCCACTACTCAAGGTAGAGACATTGTCATTGAAGGAGGTCCTTGGCATTTTGTCAGCCACCTCATGATCCTGCATAAATGGAGAAGATGAATGTCTATGGTTAAAGAGGTTATTAAAAGAGTTCCTATTTGGATCAAGCTCTCTAATATCCCCCTTGAATTCTAGAACCAAAAAGGGCTTAGCTACTTGTCAAGTATGATTGGTGTTTCTCTTTATGTTGATGCTTTGACAGAAGACAAAATGAGGCTTAGTTTTGCTCTCATTTGTGTTGAGATTGAAGTGGACACGGAGCTCATCAAGACATTCCAGTTTGTGAAACCTAAGGGTAATAGTGTTCCTATCTATGTTGAGTACCAATGGATCTCACAGAAATGCTCACAATGCATGGTCTTTGGACATAGTAACAACAAATGTCCAAATTTGAAGAGTTCATTTGCCAACCAAGTGAAGCCCAATGAATTGAACAATGGGAACCTCAAGCAGCAATGGGTTAGAGTGGATAGAAAAGGAAAAAGTTCAAATCAAAACTGTGATGATCCTAAGGTTGAGGCAAGCCAAGGAGTTGTTGATGACACCTCCGTTGTCGGGATGACAACAACTGCTCAATTTTTGTCCCCTCATTTTGAAAAGGAGCATCATTCCCCAGAGGACACTCTAACCAGCCAAGCTGATGAAACTGCTATAATCCCAATCTTATCTCCAAACAAATTTAGTTGTTTGGAATCTCTTAATGATGATGAGGAAGAACCCCAGCCTAATGATGACTACATTCAAATCTCTAACCCTTCGAGTTCCTCTCATGTCAACAAATAAAGCACTATTGAAATTAGTGTGGTGATTCCATTGGGCAAGGATTCTGAGAGTAAAGACTCTCCCAAAGCCACCAGATGCAAGAAAGGAAAGAAATGAGTTGTTACTTCTAAAAGTAAGGCTCCATATCTCCAATCCTAATGATTTGTGTATGGAATGTGAGAGGTTTTAATGGGCCTACTACTCAGAATGAATGTAAGAATTTTATTAAATCTCTTAATACTTCTATGATGGTTTTTATTGAGACTAGGGTTTAGAGAGCCAATATGCCTAGGATTTTATCTTTCATATCTCCTGGGTGGTCTAATGTGGATAACTATGATTTTGATACTTTAGGTAGAATCTGTATAAGTTGGAACCCCACCCTATGGGACTTAAATGTGGTGGACACTAATGCCCAAACTATTCATTGTTATGTAATGCATAAATTAAATTTTTTTTAGGACTTATGTGAGCTTCATTTATGGGGAAAATGACAGCATTAAGAGAAGGTCTCTTTGACATGATATCATTACTAAGTCTTCCTTATGGGCCAACCATTCTTGGTGTGTCCTTGGTGACTTGAATGCTATTAAACTTAGATATGAGAGATTTGGTGGTACTGACAAGTGAACTAATAGTATGCAGGAATGTGGTAATGCCCTTGATGAAGCTAGATTACATGATTTGAAATTCTCTGGCGTTAAGTATTCTTGGAATAATGGTCATAACTTCAGAAAAATTGATCGATGCCTTGCAAATGATTCTTGGTTGGAGTCTTTTCCTCATTATGATGTACACTTTGGTGCTTAAGGTATTTCTGACCATTCTTTCATCTACCTAAGATTTGATACTGATTTTATTAACCCTAAGAAGCCTTTCAGATTCAACAATTTTCTTACTAGCAATGAAGGTTTTATTCATGTTGTTAGGAATGCTTGGAGATGCTATGTTAGGGGTACTAAGATGTTTTCTTTTATGAAAAGATTGAAAATTGTTAAGGAGGGGTTGAAAAGACTCAACTCTGACCACTATGCTAATCTTTCTAAGAATGTTAATGATGTTAGAAGGAAAATTTTTAGCATCTAGTCTCTAATTGATGTTGATCCTCACAATAGTGATCTTTCCAAACTAGGGGAGGAGATTCTCAAATCTTTCTACTATTATGCTAATGCTAAAGAATGCACCCTTAGACAATAGTCTAAAGTTAAATAGTTGAAGCTGGGGGACCAAAATACTGCCTACTTCCACAAGGTCAACAACCAGAGGAAAACTATCAACAGAATTACTTCCTTTGTTGATGATGGGGGAAGGTTAGTGAAGGATAATGGGGAAATCAAGTCCATGATTACCAATTATTTCCAACTTATGTTTTCTTGCAACCCTAATGAAGGCCCTATTCATGATCTGAAGCAGTTCTTCAAGAAGCCTCTTATTCAAAGCCAACAAGAAGGGATGTGTAGGCTAGTGACTAAGGATGAGATCAGATCTATTTTCTTCAAAATGAAGGATGATAGTAGCCTTGGTCTTGATGAGCTTAATAGTGTGTTTTTTAAGGCTGCTTGGCCTGTTATAGGTAATGATGTTGCTAGTGCTATTCTTAATTTTTTCAGTAAAGGTTCTATGTTTAAAGAGGTCAACACCACTACAATTGCTCTTATTCCTAAAGTGTTCAACCCTTCAAAGGTGGAGGAGTTTAGACCTATTGCTGTTTGTAATCATTTACAAGGGCATAGCTAAAATCATTGCCAACAGATTGAAGCATTTTCTTGATGATTGCATTAGCTATAATCAATCAGCTTTTATTCAAGGAAGAAACATAGTTGATAATGTGCTCCTTGCCCAGGAAGTGATGCTTCAATATCTTAATGGCAAGCACCCTAGAAGGGTTGTTATTAAAATTGACTTGAAAAAGGCGTATGACTTTCTTTCTTGAAACTTCCTTGAGTCGGCCTTATTTTGTTTTCACATTCCAACCTATCTTATGAAGCTTATAATGACATGCATCAAGACAACTAGATTCTCTGTGAACATTAATGGAAGTGTTGAAGGATTTTTTGGTAGTGGTAGAGGGCTAAGGCATAAGTTCAAATATCATTGGAGGTGCAAGAAAGCTAAGCTCAACCATCTTCTTTTTGCAGATGACCTTCTAGTATTTTGTAATGGGGATGTGGATTCTATAGGTGCTATGATGAGCAAGCTAACCTCTTTCAACAATGTTTCTGGTCTCAATCCCAATCTATCCAAGAGTACCATTTTCATGGCTGACCTTAATGATGATCTCAAAACTCAAGTGTTAGGGTTGACTGGCTTTAGAAGTGGTGTCCTCCCTATGAAGTATCTTGGGGTCCCCCTTATCTCCTCCAAACTTAAACCTGAAGATTGTTCTGATTTGGTTTTTAGAATCACTAAGAGAATTCAAGCTTGGAACTATAGGTTGCTCTCTTATGCTGGTAGACTTCAACGAGTTCAAGCTGTGGTTTTTCCACTCAAGTTTACTGGAGTTGTTTGTTCATTCTTCCCAAGTCTGTCATCAAGTAAATCACTAGTGTTATTAGGAGATTCTTGTGGAATGGGCCCGACCTCAAGCTAGGGGTGAAAAATTAGCTTTGAATGATGTGTGTTTACTAAAAGAAGAAGGTTGATGTGCTTAATTCTAATGGTTCTTGGGTTTGGCCTCCTACCCTTGCTATATCATATCTTATCAATGTTTTAGCTCTTTTTCATTCCCCTTCTATGGAAAATGACAAGTTAGTTTGGAGAAATGATCTTGCCCATCCTTTTACCATCTCTTATGCATGGAATATATTAAGGACTAAGAAGAATGAGGTCACTTGGTCTTCTGCTATCTGGTTCAGCAAAGCCATCCCACAACATTCCTTCATTGTTTGGACTGCCATCCACAATAGTATTATCACTCAAGATAGGCTTCAACAAATGGGTCTTACTTTCTCTAACTCGTGTGTTTTTTGCTCTGGTTATGAATCTAAAGCCCACCTCTTTTTCTATTGTCCTTTCACTGCTAGAGGGTGGAGTTTGATCAACTCTAAAGGGGCTCTTCAATGCCCTTTTCATACTTGGCAGGACCTTCTTTGTTGGTGCTCATCCCTTAAAGGAAAGGTTCTCCTAACTCTGATAAGGAAATGGTGATTTGGAGCTGCAGTCTATATCTTTTGGAGTGAAAGAAATAGAAGGTTGTATAAAAGGGTCTCTAGAACTGATTATCAGGTTTATAATAAAGTTCTTGATGTGGTAAAATTCAGAGTCTACTCCCTTGAAAACTTGGAAGCTTCTGTTATGAACTCTAAGATTGCCTTGGTCTAGAATTTGCCAGATTCCATTTTCAGAAATTCTCATGGATGCTGAGCTATTTTTGTTCTGGGTTGTTGTGTTTTCTTTTGGTTTTAGGTTGATGAATGATCCAAGGTTTACTCTGAGGCTTGCTTGGAATTAAGTTTTGGATCATTTGGAAGTTTGTTGTTTGGTTTAGCTGTGCCATTTCCCATTGTATTTTTTGGTATATGTTGTTGTGGTGGTTATGGGGTTTTCCTAACATGAAGCTCTATGTTACCAGTGTACTTGGTTAGGCTTTTGCCTCTGTTCTATAATAGCTGATTATTCAAAAAAAAATGACAATTCCTTTGGTGTCTAGGTCCCGGTCGTCCTTGTGGGTGAGAAATTATTATTATTATTTTTGGATCGTGTGATAACAAATATAATTTATGGGTACAGTTTTATATGATAAAAAATAAAAAATATACCGATAAGAGTGACAGGAAATCAAATAATAGTTTATGTAATGATTAAGTTGTGATTTAGTTTGACTTTTATTAAATGAAATCCTAGATTAAATTTCCTTTTAAATTAAAGTGACTTTTATTATGCTTAACTCTTTTTTTTTTATAATGGATAACATTTAATAATACTTCATCCCAACATAGTTCTTTTAACTCTGAATTATTTTTAGATAAGTGATTTTATGCTTGGATTAATCATGAACATGCAGCGTGAATATCTTTTGTAATTTTTACCATTTGTAGCACACAAAACCTCCACAGCCCATGCACTTTTCTAATATATACAGATTAGAAGTATTCTATTTAAGAGTTGAATTGCAACTTTTCCCATAAGTAGGTGTTGTGATTTTGAATATATTAGCTACATCAATTTAACTCCTTGTTAGTATTCTTCTTCTAAACAATAACATAATTATCTATGAACTTCACCAACAAGCTCGTTACAGAGCCGTTTTTATATAAAGTGCCCATTTTTTGTGTTTTTTTTGTAAATCTCCTTGACTAAAATTGTAACACCCACGTCATCAATCTATCAAAATCACTTCCTTTCTAGACCGCGAGTCTTTGCCACTTCTCCCCAACAGCACGTGGTATTGACGTTCAAATATCCTATAAAGAAATGTGATGTAAGATTAATTGTATTTAAATCATTTAAAGCACATCCAAAATGAGATGACCGGAATACCGGCTAAGGAATCTTATTAAATAAAAGGATAATACTGGCCTATTATCCCCCGCAAGAATGAACTTCCTCTTATCTCATGTGTGGCTCAATAAAATATTAACACGTGTTCTATATTTAAATATCAATCATTTTTCTTTTTAAAAATTAATTAATTTATTATTACATATTCACTTTCCTTATTTAAATCCAATATAAATATTTATAACATACCCGAATTGATATCCATCATTTCTTTTCTTTTTAATTATTTGCACTCACTTTGATTCAAACATAAAACTAAATTTTTTTTTTTTTTTTAAAAAAAGACATAACTTTTCAAACATTAAACTAGCAAATTTTATTTTATTTTTTTAAAAAGACGTTACTCTCCTTATTATGGAGGGAAATTTGGTCAATTCAGGTATATTATAAATATTTCGTATTGAATTTAAATAAAAACCTAAGGGCAAAAATATTCATTCATTAAATTTTAATACGGAAAGTCAATATACAATAATAATCTAATTTACCTTTAAAAACATATCTCATTCAAATTTAAATATAGGATACTTGTCTACATTTTATTAAACCACATCATGGGGTAGGAGGAAAATTTTTTATGACGTAAAACACTCGGATACCTTTTTAAGACATAATTATCTGATATTATATATATATATATATATATATATATAGTAGTGTTCTCTGAGCAAGATAATATATACTCACTTTTAATATGAATCTTTAAATTTAATCTAAGGGTCATATTCTAAAATCATTATATATTTCTAATATATATCAAAACCACTCTATCTATATATTTAATTTCTATATTTAATTCTTTTAATACCACTAATATAAATTAAAAAAAAAAGGTAATTAATTAAGTATTAATTGAAACCAAATAAATATAAAGATTCACCTATATTGTCTTCACTCCATCATCCAAGATTGCATTTATAACAAAAAAATTACAGATCTACCAAACCTTACTGCAGGATAGGAACTCACTATGTTAAACTCCCATTTAGGTGGCTTTAAATCACTATTTAGTTTAAGAAGTCATACACACCATGTATATACTGCAACATGAAATGAAGAGAGTGGACGCCCCAAAGGCCCAAGCCAAAAATGTCAGATGCTCATAATTATACACATTCTTATTCCGCTTATAGTCAAGCAACATGACTGAAGATTTCAGGGTTATGTTAACGTCCTCATACTCTATTGCCTCATACAAAATATAAATAATATCTATAAATTTTCATTAATAAATTAATGAACAAGAAGATGGAGAGAAATAATACTGCTAGCTTGTAACCATAGTCCTCATGAATATACTCATATTAAAAGTGAGTATATGTTATATTGCTCCTGGAGGAGCACGAGATCACTACCGTATATCTATATATATATAATATATATGAAATTAATATATAAAAGGGTAATAATGAGTTTTCACACCACTGTCATAAATTCATAATTAAGACAGCATAAACACTTTGCAATAACAAGAGTCTACTTCACACTACCAATGTCTTTTCAACGCCAAATATATGAAAGCATAAAAAAAAGCGGAATGTTTATTTTAGGAAGAAAAAACATCGAAGAGTTAACAAACCCAAATGTATGCTAAACAAAAATTATTGTTTGCCTAAAAGAACAAGTTTATTATATATGTTTAACCCTCTATATATAGATAGTAGGGGAGAGATAGAACCAAGATCTACCTTGGCCATTTTCATCCTCTTTCCTTTTCTCGTTGTCCCCTAACCATGAGAATCAGAAAGCATGCGAGGATCCCAGGCCAGTTGTACTCACAAATCTCAGGAACCTTACAAATGGTTCCCGAGGCCTTTAGTTGTCATCTAAATCAGTCCCTAGGATTAGACTTGTCAATAGATCGGATTCAGATCGGATCAGTTAAATCCAAATTCAATTTGTTAAGAAATCGGATTATCGGATTCGGATCCTAATCGGGTTATTGGATTTTATTTTCAATCCATATACGGTTAATATCGGATTCGGATCGGATTCGGATCATAATCGGATTATTGATAAGTTTATTGATAAGAATGACAAAAACTCCCAATCCGCGATCCGAATCCGATAATTCGACAGATTTTCACTTAATTAATTCATATTCGAATTTCTTCATTATAGAATATCTGATCCGAATATTTAATTACAAAAATCAATAAATACTGAAACACTAAAATTATTCACACTTTTAATAATTGTATTTATGATCAATCATTATTAATAAATAATAAAATAATTAACAACTAACATTTATATACATGTACAATATTAAATATATACACATATATATAAATATATATATGTATATTTTATCGGATCGGATTATTATCGGATCGGATTAGGCTAATCCAAATCCAATTTGTTAAGGAATCGGATTATCGGATTCGGATCATATTCGGGTTATCGGATTTTTTTGTAATCCAAATCCGACTAATCGGATTGGATTCGGATCGTATTCGGATCAAAATCCAATCCATTGACAGGTCTACCTAGGATGTATTAGACTTCTCAACTGGTTCATCTCCACATCAGGTTAGTAAAACTCTCGATCTCTTGCACTTTTTATACATCATAAATTTATATACATGCAGATCTGCAAAAAACATTTCTCTATATAACCTTACTTCATCGCATTTTCATGTTCCGTGCACCATGGTTTTTCCAAACAACATTTTTAGGGTTTTCTAAAAATTAAAAATCCCACCATTTCCGTATGTGTAATTACACTTGAATGCTCAATTACCGTAATGGGCCGTCTCTGTTATTCTTTATTCTTGACTATAGAGGTTGTGTATGTTTGGTTTTCACTTCGATGAACAATTATGCAACTCGATAAAGTTAACAGCTTTACTGGAAATGAAACTTTAGGAGATGCTAGTGTTGTGGAGAGGTAATCCAGAAACTCTTTTCTTGATTTGGATTGTTTCATCGATATGTTTGCTCTTTATTCAACAGGGTCAATTTAGTGTTCTATTTGATGATGCAAGAAATATAGCCCGACCCGGAACGACGTCACAATCACCTAGAGGGGTACCTGCAAGGCACCGATGTGGTATCGGCCTAAGATGCTCCGACGATCAAGTCAGTATACTGATCAAGGAAGGAATTGAGAGAGAGAAGTTTAATGGTGTGTAATTATTGCGTACCTGTCAAGTTGATAGTCGCTCTCTTTTTATACGGCTTTGGGTCGTGGTAGCCAAGTAAGGGTTCAGTTCCCTTAACCTCTCCATTACGTCCAAGATAAGGATTAACAATATGTCTATTCTTATCTTGGGTTTATAGTTATCTCCCAGGTTCATATTTATCCCCTAGGTTCATCTTTTATCCCCATTTGGGTTTTTTTTCTTACTCGTTTGAGATATAATCACTATCAGTTGCCCCCTGTTCCCATGCAAGCTTGCCTTGGTTTGGAAACACTAAGTTTTTATGATAGTAGAATTTTTGCTTTGTCTTTATTTTCTCTATTCTCATTTATTTGTTTCTTTTTTTTTATTTTTTTTTTATTTTTTTGTAGATGATCTTCAGTAGCTATATAAGTAGAATTGTTTGTGCTTTCATAACTTACATGGCAGGTAGCCTAAGTGGTCAGAGACTTGGAGTTTGGAGCTTGAGGGCTTAAGTTCAAAACCTTTCCACTACAAAATTTTTAGATTTATATTGCATGACACATGGTTGGGTCATGGGGCGGCCTATTGGGCGGGTGGACCCAGTCGGCTAGGTCGGGTCGGCCTACTTTCCCAAGTTTGGGAAAATACCTTGGAGTCCCCTGAACTTTGAGAGAATTACCTAAGGACCCATAGAACTTTGAGAAAGTTGCTGGATAGTCCCTGGAAGTTTGAGAATATTGCCTAGGTTCCCCTGGAACTTTGAGAATATTGCCTAGGTTCCCCTGGAACTTTGAGAAAGTTGCCTAAGTTCCCTTGGAACTTATGGAAAGTCACTGGCAAGCCCTTAAAGCTTATGAAAAGTCACTCAAAGACCCTTAGAACTTATGAAAATTCGCTGGAAGGCCCTTGGAACTTATGAAAAGTCGTTGAAAGCCTTTGGTACTTATCTCCAACGGCTATATCATGCTGCAAGTGTTAAGACTCACCAGACCTGGACCTCCAACGACCATATTTGAAGCTGCTCAGTGTCTTAATCTTTTCAGGACCTCCAACTGCAAGTGTTAAGACTCACCAGACCTGGACCTCCAACGACCATATTTGAAGCTGCCCAGTGTCTTAATCCTTCCAGGACCTCCAACGGTCATTTTCCAAGTTGCCCAGACCCAAGAGACGCGTAGGTGCCTAACACCATATCATGCCCAGTGTCTAGGGTCTCAGAGTCGCGTAGGGGTCTAACGCCATAACATGCCAAGTGTCAAGGGTATGAGAGATGCATAAGGTTTGAGATGTGCATAGGGGTCCAACGGCTATATTTTAAGCTCTTCCCCTATATAAACATCACAAACACACCATTACTTTATCATACATATTCTTATCCTCTTGAGTAAAAATCATCCATGTCTAAGCACCTACCCCCCATGTACACGAAATACCCTATTGGGTGAGTCCTGTAGATGTTGAAGGTTGGTCCATCTTTGATTTCCCGCCTTCTGTTGCCACTCACCCCTACTCAAAATGAGTGAGCAAACACTGCGGTAGAGGATTGGGTTTGCTTTTATGATCAACCTTCACACTAGGTCTGCGTTACCCATTACCCCAGTTCATAAGAGTGTTTCTCTCTTATTCAGGGCTGGTTCCTTCCCAACTCACTCTCAATGCTTGACGGGTTCAGTTGGGGTGTTTGCACCTTTGGCACCTTTGCAGGAATGGCGCCTTGAGGAGTTCTGATTTCGCCGTAACGCCTTTAGAACTTATGAAAATTCGCTAGAAGACCCTTGGAACTTATGAAAAATCATTGGAAAGCCCTTGAAACTTATCTCCAACGGCTATATCATATTGCAAGTGTTAAGAATCACCAGACCTAGACTTCCAACTGCCATATTTGAAGCTACTTAGTGTCTTAATCTTTCCAGGACCTCCAACAATCATATTCAAAGCTGCCCAAACCTGAGAGATCCGTAGGGGCCTAACACAATATCATGCCAAGTGTCTAGGGTCTCAGAGTCGCGTAGGGGTCTAACGCCAAAACATGCCAAGTGTCAAGGGTCTGAGAGATGCATAGGGGTCTAACGCCATAACATGCCAAGTGTTAAGGGTTTGAGATGTGCATAGGGGTCCAACGACTATATTTTAAGCTTTTCCCCTATATAAACATCACAAACACACCATTACTTCATCATACCTATTCTCATCCTCCTGAGTAAAAATCATCCATGTCTAAGCACCTACCCCCCACGTACACGAAATACCCTATTGGGTGAGTCCTGTTAATGTTGAAGGTTGGTCCATTTTTTATTTCCCGCCTTTTGTCGCCACTCGTGTCCTTACTCAAAATGAGTGAGCAAACACTGCGGTAGAGGATTGAGTTTGGTTTTATGATCAACCCTTCACACTAGGTCTGCGTTACCCATTACCCCAGTTCATAAGAGAGTTTATCTCTTATTCAGGGTTGGCTCCTTCCCAATTCACTCTCAATGCTTGGCGGGTTCTGTTGGGGTGTTTGCACCTTTGGCACCTTTGCGGGAATGGTGCGTTGAGGATTTCTGATTTTTGAAACTTTATACTATCCAAAGGACCACAGATTGGTTTACACTTGCTTTAACCCCTCATTGCTATGTCTTACCGAAAATTTTAGACAATACCAAAGGCTAGAAAAATAAATTTTTCTTTGTATCGGGCAGTGGATGGGAGTCCAACATATCTGACCCAGATCACCAAATGAGAGTTGTCCCCCAATCGTGGGGGTCTCCCAACATTGAAGGTTATTCTTTATTTCCAAAGTTGTTAGCTACACTTTTATCTACATTCATCATCAACTAATTTTTATTTTTCGTGCAGCCATTAGGGTGACTACTAAAGCAACTCAATGGGAGATTATTAGGCATTAGCGGACTATGAGTTTCCATGAAAAAATAGATTTCCTGCTTCCTGCCAATCAGGTCGGCCTCTATCATATTTTGAATAGTGGTGATGTTGAGGCGCCATACATTCCTATTGCCCCCATCATGCCAACATCAATGGGGTCTCATTCTGCTTCGCCCACCTGAGGTAGGTTGGAACTCATAGTTACTTCATTTAAATTTGTTTCCAATGGATCTTTACACTTTTTTTTATTGGTTAGGTAAGGGTATTCATGACCTCGTGAGTGTGACAAGGTTCTTGAAGAGGCGTCGTGACAATTTAGGAGGCTCCCATCCCCCGATCAACTGTTCTTTGTTTACCAGTGGACCAAGTGGGTTTAAAGCAACCTCGTCTTCTTCTCGTGGGTTTGGCATTCCCCTCCCAGCTCCAAAGGGAGGCCCCCAACCTTCACCCCCAACTGGTTTCATGACACAGTCGGGGGTCCCCATAGAAGATGGATCTGGGGTCTTCAAGGACCAGGAGTTAGCCTCAAAGCTCTCTGGGATAGTAATGTCCGACGACGATGTGGCTTACGACAGGATGTGCTGAACCATTATGGATGAGGATTTCGTCCATCTTAGCTAACATGGATTCATGCCAAAAATGCACCATAGCTATATGTAGGGGAACATTAGAGTATGACACCTCCCCTACTTTCTTTTTCCTTTATTGCTTTCCACATATATTTTTTTATCTGATTTTTTTTAATCAAGGGGGCTACCATGTTTTCCTTTGTTTGCCACCAGTTGAAAAGAGTCGTACTCGAGGGCGATAAACACAAGAAATAGGTCGAATCCCTTCAAGAGTCTTGCCATAAGTTCGAGCAAGAAAGTTAGGGGGTCAGGGAGGCTGTGGAGAGGGACAATATCGCATGGAAGGCCAAAGTTGACCCACTTTAAGGACAGCTTGCATCTTCCCAATTGAGCGCCACCAACGCTGTCGAAGAATATAAATGCTCTGATGAATTTGATACCTCGATGGCTCAATACTACTTTGGCGGCTTTGACTACTGCAAGGAGCATGTGATGGGGCTGTATCCTGAATGTGACCTCTCCAAGGTTGTTTATCTACCTCCCGTTATTGATGTTGATGCAGTTGATAAAGGTGATTAGAATGATGGTAATGAAGATGGTGATGGTGCTGATGATGAAGTTAATGAAGATGACGATGAGTAGCGTGAAACTTAGTAGTGGTGGTTCCTGCTCACTTCCTTTTATGTAGTAAACTTTGTTGTATCTGAACTTTGGTTGTAGCTTTCCTTTGTGCACATTGCTTCTGTGTAATAATCTTCTATGGCTTTGGGTATGAACATAGTCTGTGACTATGTTGTAAACTCCCTTTTGGCATTTCATGTAGCTCATGGTTGTTAATGAAGTATTTGAACTTTTTGCGTTCCAAGTTAGGTCTTTACGTTTAACTACCCTGTTGATACAAGGTTTTATCCAAGCTTCACTAAGTCTGTCCCTCTCTTTGAGAAATGACTCTTTAATAAGAGGAATTAATAAGTTTTGGCTTCATTCAGCCTTGGCCCCTACTCGTTGGGGGGTGTAATTATTATCTTAGGTTTCACTTAGCCCGCCCTTTTAACAAGGACCTGCATATTAGGCGTAATGTCAATTTTTTTTAATTTAATATTGTTTACTTATACAATATTATTTTTCTCAAACGATTTATGAAAAATCATGATCACATGTAGAAGAACGAATGACAACAACTTTTATTGAAATTTGCAGTTGAACTGCAATTTGGGATACTAAAGAATCCGAACTAAATAATGATATAGAATGACAAGAACTAATAAAAAACATCTATGAAATGAAGTACTAATACCTAGTAAGCTATGTAGACTTTTAATGGTAGTACTTTCTCAGATGCTCTATATTCCATGGATGAGGGAGCTGTCTCCCTGCCTCTGTCTCCAACTAATAGGTACCCTGCCTCTAGCTTCCAACAATTTTGCAGGGGCCTTCTTAGTTGGGGACCAGTTTCCCCATCTTCTTGATTTCTGGATCGGAAGATGGTTGCAGAACCTTTTTTAACACCAGGTCCCCTAGTTGAAATATCCTTTATTTCACCTATGCATTGTAGTACCGAGTCATGGCTTGCTGGTATATTATAGTCCTTATTTGAGCCTGCTCCCTCTTTTCTTCGAGCAAATCCAAGTTGACCGCAAGCTCTTCGTTATTATGGGTCAAAATGGATGGTTCTGAAACTTTATATCTTAGTCTCTATGAGGACCACTATTTCTCTCCCAAAGGCTAGAAGAAATGGTGTTTCTCTCGTATGTGTCTTTATTGTAGTTTGGTAGGCCCAGAGTATGTTGGGCAACTCCTCTGGCCATAATCCCTTTGCTTTCTCAAGGTGCTTCTTGATCATACCAAGCAGGGTTCTGTTGGCCTCCTCTACCTGACCATTTGCTTGTGGATGAGCTGGAGATGAGAAGTGGTTCTTGATTCCCAAGTGATGCGCGTCAAGTGTGTACAAAACAC